>BPLR01010650.1:0-19148 GCA_021605095.1 Caerostris extrusa | reverse complement strand
GAATAAGTGCTGCAAGCCAAAAGTGAACATAGGGATGGTAGAAATTTTAAGAATGGCTCAAATCTGCCAAAATATTCTTTCTGGTTGAAAGATTTATGCGTAGTTTGTCATTTGTATTTCGAAAATTTACAAAATTTCATGCATATAATATAGAGGTTGTGCAGAAATCGAAAACTATTAAGAGGTTACACTACTTCCAATTGGTGCAAAAATAATACTGCTGTGTTAGTTATGTAACAGAGAATGGCTACTACTGATTCCATTTTTAGAATGTGTGGTGAATCCTTGTGCACTTGTAATACTTTTCATTTATCAAGGATTATTAATAAATTCTATTAGGTATATGGATTGAGGGATCTTAATTTGCAATGGAACATGTTAAAGAGGACCATGTTTCCTAAAATTGTGTATTGCAAAATATGCTGGAATGGGAAATTGGGAATGTGTTTCATGCACAGTACACAAACGAAAATTTGAAATCAACTAAGAGCTATTGCTAGAAGTACTTCTAAAAGTTTTGTTTTGAAACGAATAGAATATGCATTTCGCATTCTTTATTTAAGTGAATTTTAAATCTGTTATCAGAAAATTATAACACATTTACTTGATTATTTTTTCAATGAAATATTTACATTTTTACCTTTATCAGAATGCTACTGCCCTTTATTTTTTATGAAATTAAAAGAAAGTTATTCTATATATTGCTTACAATTTTTTAAGAAATAATAGAGATAATTTTAAGATTCTGAAAAATGTTGCATTTTTAATAAAATTATGTGAAATATTGATTTATAAAAGGAATTAAATATAAAATAGTTTACACAATTATAAAATTTTATTTTAGATTAAAATATAAAGTACATATTTCATGTAAAAGTGCATTTTGTAAAAAAAAAAAAAAAAATATCGAATCTGTTTGAAAGATAAGCTTAAAATAGCAGCAATTATATTTGGTATTTGCTCCTAATATATCTACTGCTACAATGCATAACAAACTTTATAAACTAAATATTTCCTGTTGTCTGTTTGATACCCTCTTAAGTATGCAAGTAATCTACAGTATTTTTATTTATTATTTATGATAAAATTTCAGAATAGGGGCCTTTGGGATTTGGTGTCAAAAATTCTTTTTGACAGAAATGCGATATGTAGTAACTGGTTGCAACTGTATGTGAAGTGAATTGCAAACAATACAAGAAACTCTAGTTATCACATTTGGCAACTTATCACTCACTTGGCACAACAAAAGTCATTTCGATTTGCCATAAATATATTTTTAAATATGTTACTTAAATAACTATAATAATATATAACTCTTTGATAATTATGCAACTCAATGTTATGATGTCATCAGCTTACAGGATATTATTGTAACACAACTGAGTTGTGACCTGCTGTTATAAACAGCGGGTATGTCATAGTCTATAAGGATGTATTAGTTACTATATGGATAGTTAATCAGTTACTAATGCTACCATCAGGAGTTGCGCCTTACAGTCAATTGTAATTTTTTGTTATCTCTTAGTAAAATTACGATTTTCCCGAATTTTTATAAAATTTTATATGTCTTGATATCAAAATCGCAGTCAAAACAATGATTTGCATTCGATTTTGCGTGGACCCCATTCATATGATACAAACTTAAAATTTATAGCGTGTTTTTCCCCCTATGAAAAAATTCAGTTTTCAAAAAAATATTTATTTATTTGTAATAATTAAATGAATTTCGAAAATCTTTTGGATGTGTTCAAATGAATATGACTAATTTTTCAAGCTCAAGTGTTAATAATTTATTGAGATATGAGATGTGGAAGATTTAAATTTTCAGAATTTGCACTTCTTTCGAAATATCTTGAGAAAAAACAAACTTCAGGAAATGTGGTTGGTGGAAGTGAAATACAGAGGCGGAAGTTCTTCCGCCGGTAAAGAGCTTAAAAGTAAAGTAAGTAAAAGTAATCGGAACTAAGCAGGAGTAAGGCAACTTATCGAAATCAGTTAAACAGGTTAAAAATTCACAAATTCAAACTTTTTTTTTAAATTTCAAATATCTAGAACTGAATTTCATAATATGATTTGTGGCAATAAAATCAGATAGACGAATTATTCCAATTATAGCCATTCAATAGAAATAGCTATAGTTTTGTTGAAGGATGCTTTTATTGGAAATTCAGACTTTTCTATACATGTGATATTTCTCTAGAGACTAAACCAAATTTCGAGGAAGTGGTCGATGGCAGTGAAATTACACGAGTTTTTATTTTTTTTATTTAAGCAATTTTAATTCGTCTTTCGATTAAAAATACAGCAGTTTAACCGAAAACCGTTTGAATTATTTTTCGGGTTTTGTTTAAGGAGCATATTGTTGAAAATATTGGACTTTCGCAAAGGTTAAAGTATTTCGAGAACTTAGCCTAATTTCGATATGCGGACAGGTGATATATCTACTGTCCTATAAATTTTTTGTTATTAACTCCTCTAATAGACGATAGATGGCGACACAATATAAAAAAAAAAAAAATTTATACACGTCTTTAAAATTCATTGGTGCATTACAAATGATCAAAATAATTCGAATCACGCATCTTGACTGTAATACTTATATTGAGTGCAATGTAAAAATTAAAAGGGAATGGAATAAAGTTCCTTAATTTTATGTACGGACGTTAACCACTGCGCTACACAATCGCTTATCACTCGCAACCCTTTTTCTCGTATCGATGAGAAAAATGCTGGTTTAAATAATACATCAAAAAAAAAAAAGCTCTTTTAAATTGATACTTTTTATATCTCAGAAATTATAGTGAATTAGAAATTTCAGATATATTTTGCTACAAACTGGATTTTTAATAATTCATTAATTGATAAAATTAATCGCTATCGTCATCGTTTATATGTTTGTTTTGGATCATTGTTTTGTTTTGGGATGTTACGGTTACTTGCCGTAATAAATAGTCAATATGTACATTTCTTACAAAAATGCTAATTTTGAAAGCAAATAATAATTTTAATACTTATAAGTATGCTCAAGTTGTGCCAATTTTTAAAATCGAAATTAGATGAAAAAAACTAACTTATCACATTTTATCAGTATAATTCTAAATATCAAAATATACCTTTATTCGTTTGCTGATACATAACGTCTTAAATTATCGCTTTATAAAATAATATTTTTATATCAAACATGACGAACCTTTGGGCTGTGAACAGTTTAGGCAAAGTATATACTCTTTCTACAAATGAAGATTGTTGGGTTGAATTAAAAAGCGATGGAGTTGATTTTAAAAAAGTTGCTGCTCACGAATTTTTTACTTGGGCAATAAGTGGAGATCATCAAATTTACATCTATGTGCCCACGAGGGATATACCCATAAGATACCGAGTTGTGACTTATGAGAATGAGGTACAGACATTATTAATTTATATACCGTGAAAAATCATTTCAATTATATTAATATAACTACATAAATATAAGTAATCGATTATTACCTCATAAAAAACTTATTACACTGTGAAAATATTTATTGTCATCATATTATTATTTCTCTTATCTAATATCAACTTCCATATAGTTTTAAAAGTACATGTATTTAAAACAATCAGATAAGTTCATTAACATTTCAAAAGAGACTTGTAAGAGTAAGTTTTAAATATTACATTATTCATTAATTTAACTCTTTTAACAGAAAAAAAATAAATGATTTTTTTTTTGTTGAAGAACGCTATTTTATTTAAGTTGTAATCTTGTAATCAACAAATTTGAATACAAATTGGTTACTATAATTTTTTGGAAATATAAAATCTGTCATTATGTTGAAGATAGATGTATTCTAAATTTGCAGAAAATTTTATTTTAACCTTATGAAAATCTATCTTTTCAAAATGCTCACTTTATTCCTTTTATAAATATGAATAATTTATATAGGCAATGACATGATACAACATATTTAGTGAACCATGAACCATTTTTAGAACCAATCTTTCTAACAAAGCATACTAATTTTTCATCTAATCGAAAGATTAATCTAGTTTAATTGAAGATATATGTATTGTATTTATTATGTGTAGTTAAGTTATCTATCTATCTATATATATATATATATATAACTTAATTATGTAGTATTTAAGTATATATCAAAAGTATAGTTAAAAGAATAATAATTCTGTATAATATAATAAAATTAAAGTATTGGAATTTATCTCTAAAAGACATTGATACAAATATGTTAAAAAGACAAAATAATGAAACATTAAAAGATCACATTAAATAAAAAGACATAGAACTTTTATAGTTGTTAGAAACAAAACAAAATTTATGTTTGAATTTTAAAACTAATAATATTTTAATCTTTTAAATGCCTTCAGATAAAAATTTCTAGAACAAAATATGTGATGGATTTATAAAAACAAAAAAGATATTTGTTTCACAAAAATTATATATATATACATATATACAGGAAATATTAATACTATAAGAATATATATACATACAAAGAGAATAATTTTTTAATTAAATTTTTGTGGATATATATTTTTGTTTTTATAAATCCATCGTATATTTTGTTCTAAAAATTTTATCTGAAGTTATTTAAAAGATGAGAATTTTAATAGTTTAAAAATTCAAGCAGATATTTTTATTTTATTTGCTAATAACTTGTCTATAAAAATTCAATGTCTTCTTATTTAATATGATCTTTTAATGTTTCATTACTTTGTCTTTTTAACATATTTATTTCAATATACGTAGAGATATATTCCAATACCTTAATTTAAGTTAGATTATTTATTGTATAGAATTATTAATCTTTTAATTATACCTTTTTTCTTAAAAAATAAATGGCTTTAACATTAGACAATATTAATTTGTTATATTTTTTTTTTATGTTAAAAAAGAAGTTATTATGATTGGTCATGTCTATATTTCTCATTATATTTCACTTAAATCTTTGGATATGAATTATTACTATTATAAATTATTATTACATATATTATTGTTTATGCTTATTTAACTTCTTGAAGTTGTTGCTTTGAATTATTTTGAAACAAGATTTTTCTAATTTTTTTTTTTCTTAATTTTTCTCATTTTTTTTTCTAATTAGATAATATTAATTTGTTATGTTCTTTTTATGTTAAAAGAAATTATGATGATTGTTCATGTCCGTATATTTCTCATTAAATCTCACTTAAATCTTTGGATACAAATTACATGCATTGTTTATAACTTACTGAAGTTGAGTTGGTGTTTTTGAAATAATATTTTTCTAATTTTTTTTGTGAAGCGTTGGAATCCTTTTAGTGGCTTCAGTGATAAACTCCTACCAACAGATCGTCCTCATTGGAGCAGTGCTGATGGTTTGGTTTCTTTACCTCAAGAAAATTTTAAATTGCCTTCTAAAAGTTGGGATTGGGAAGAAGAATGGTATGTGGAAGATAATTTAGATGGTCAACCATTAGGACCTGAGGTAAATTAACAAATATAAAATTAATTTTCCTGAAAATGTGCTTATATGCAAATAATCTTTATAGAATGTGCTTTTTATGTTAGTAATATTTTTTTTTGTCTAATATGCAAACTTAATTATCTAAGTTTATTTTGATTTTAATGTATTTTTCACCTTGATATTAATGCATTTGTTTTTTTACTATTAATTATGATATACCATAATTTGGAAAATTTAACTACATTAATCAATTTATATTTGTCATTAAATCAAGTTAATAAAATTTAATTAATTAAATGTATGTTTTTTATGAATACATATTTATAATGTTGGTGTGTATTATGCTTGTTTTTACTTTTTTATAAATGTTTTGATTACTTTTTCACATAAAATTGACTAGTCTGTATTAATTTTCTTATTTATTCTTTACCTTTATATAAAAAAAGAAAATGATATTTGATCATATTCTTTAATTTTATTATATAATTTCTGTCTTTCCTTTTTTTTTTTTTTTTTTTTTTTTTTTTGTGTGTGTGTGTGTGTGTGTGTCTTTTTACATAGTGTGCTTATGTGATATGTTTCAAATTCTTAAAAAAAAGTATTCTAAATATCCTGCAATGAAGCAAAAAAAAAAAAACATTAATTAATTTCTGGAATAAAAATGTGAATGTAACTAATAAAACCTTTTTAATTATGAAATTAATTGAATGAAAAAAAGAAAATTATTACATTATTCATTTTTATATCCATCATTTATTTCTATAACTACCAATAATTCATTTTATTCAGTTTAAAACTTATTATACATTTAATATTAATTAAATTATTTATTTATTAAAGTAAAGCCAAATAATGAAAATTTTCAAAAAATATTATTACTCAATTTATTATATTATTATAAATATTATCCATAATTTTATTACAATTCTAATTGCTGTTAAAAAAAGAATATTTTTTTATTATAATTATAAATGCTTATAAAATAAATGAAATTATTTTTATTTTAGATTATTAAATTAAATTACAAAAAAAGTTCTTTTGTAATTATTCTTTTCAAAATTATTAAATGTTTTAAATAATAATTAAGTTAGTAATTTATTATTTTAATACTGTCTTTTCAAATTGAAAAACATATCAAAAGCAAACCTCTGTTTAAAATTTGTATTAACTTTGCTTTATTTTAGGGTTGGACATATGCAGCTGATTTTCCTGTTAGTTATAGTCCAAACAAAACATGGAATTCTCTTGTGAGAAGGCGTAAGTGGATTCGGTATCGTCGATTTTGTGCTACTAACAAATGGTCTCTGGTAATTAATGCTTCATTTTTTTCTTAATTTTAAATTTCCTTGGCTGTCTTAAGTGTATTTGAAGAGTTCGATAAAATATTTTAAATTTATTTTGTAATTTATTTCTTAATATCAGTTTTTTAAATTTGTTTTATATTTTTTATATGTATTTTAATTTTGAATTCAAATAATTTTTTACATTTAAGCAATGTTTACGTATGCTGTTATTATTTGATCTATTTACATTTATGTGAAATTTCAAAATATAGATTCTTCCTAAAAATTTTATGTCATTATGCAACTAACTCTGTTATTATTATTAATTATAGGAAACTTAATGTTGAATTTAAAAATAATGTTTTTAAAAATATTATGGATGCCATCGTTACTTTTAAAAAAAATATCTTCTGGATTTTGGATTTTTTTTTTTTTATCATTAAATATTGCTCTCTTTATAAATATTTATTTTGCATGGAAAAAATATTCTTAAAAAATTGCAAAGTAGGGTTTATTGTACGGACTTAGCAGTGTAAAAGCAACTTTGGTGACATTTTAAATGATGTAATTTTTAAAAGCTGACGAATTAAAAAAAAATATGTGCATAAAAATTAAGTAGAATTTCATTTCACTGTAAAAAAAAAAATCCATGTATTAGTGTCTAAAGTTAATGAAGTTTTATTGCAAATAAAATGCTTAAACATTTCGTACAAAAATATTTCTGAAGTATCGTTTTTTTAATATTTATAAGAATGCCAAGCATTATTATGACTAAAAAATGTCCTACTAATTATTTTTTTGAGGGTGGGGGGATGCTTTTGCTTAGACTCATGCAATGTAAAATGTTGAATAAGGCTGAAATTTATTTTATTATTTGAGACAAATTAATAAACTAATAGTTAAAATATGAATTAAAGTTTTATAATGAAATTTATTTTTAGGGGACATAATTAAAATTTTGATGTGAATGCAATCTATTAATAGTTTTTCAATAAAGCATGTATCGGGATGTCAAACTAAAAAAATGTATATGAATTCCAAATTTATGATCTTCTCATATTGATGAACTTCCTTACAAGAAAGATTTTCAAATAATTGATTTACGAACAAAGATTTGTATTTGTCTCAGAAGTGTATTTGTGATTATCTTTAAATAATATACATGAAATCCTAATAATACACTCATGTCCATAAATTAAGGATAATGAAGTTCAGGCAAAGAAAGAGACAGAAGCAAAACAAATTTGACTTATTTGTAAAGTCTATTTATTAAACAAAAGGGGAAGAGCAAAAAGATGCTATATGTTTGACATAATTAATAAAAATTGCGATTTTTACTTCCTGGAGCAAATTTCAAAAAAGAACCTATTTACAAAAAACAATATAACATGGTTAGTATGATGGTTAATATGGAGTATGTCTCTCGGACGATGCAATACAGGCCTTACAATGTCTAGGCATGCTGAGTATCAAATTATCAATCTGATCTCGGGGAATATTACACCACTCATCAAGCAATGCCCTCTGAAGTTCCGGTTGACAGGTGGGAGGGGGGTTGACAGGCTGCAATTCGTCGGCCAAGCATATCCCACACATGCTCTATTGGATTCAAGTCCGGTGAGTATGCTGGCCAATCCATACGGGTGATATCCTCCAATTGAAGGCATTCTTCTACAATGTTCGTACGGTGAGGACGGGCGTTGTCATCCATAAACAGAAATTCAGCACCCATGGCGCCCGAAACAAACATACATGTTGTTCCAGAATGACATCCCGATAGATGTGGCCTGTCATCGTTACACTCTGAACATGCAGCTCAGTTCTGGAACCAAGAATAATTCCTCCCCAAACGAGCCATCCTGCACCATCGTAACGGTGTGGTTCAATGGTGTTCTCTTGGTGGTAATGGGTACCTGGTGCTCTCCATATGAAAGTCTGGAGAGAATCAGACTGCAAACTAAACCTGGACTTGTCGGAAAACATCACACAAGACCACTGTTGCGGTGTCCACAATGCATGCTCTCTACTCCAGGTAAATCGCAGGTGACAGTGAGTTGCGGTATGTGGGACACATCTGACAGGCCTACGAGCATATAGACCAATGTGCCCTAAGCGTCTGTACACAGTCTGCCTTGATACTGTCGTACCGGTAGCTGAAGAGAGCTGACGAGACAGGTCTGATGCTGTGCTCCGTCTGTTTCTTTTGGCAGTAACTGCTAAATACCGGTCCTCATTCGGCGTTGTAACTCGGGGCGACCTGTGCTGTAACATCTACTCACATTACCATCATCTTGGAATGGTTGCCAAAGCCTGGAGATGACACTCTGGGCGATTCCAAGTTTCTCGGAGACTTCCAGCTGGGTACGTCCACATTCCAGTCGTCCGATAATTCTACCACGTAAAAAATCATCCAAATGCTTCCTTTGTGCCAAAACTATGCGGTTATTGCACTGAAAGGCTTTTTAAAGCGCTTGTGAACAATTTTACTTCTTTGCCACCATTCCTTATATACCCCTCTCTTACACTCTTGTCATTGTGACGTACTATCCGCGCCATCTGGTGGTTTCCTGTAATTTGCATATTCTTCAAGATGTGTGTGATAATTCTACAGGTGAAATTTTTTATTTTAGAGTTCAAATTTCTGTGTGATTCTGAATTATCCTTAATTTATGGACATGAATGTATAAGAGGTAAAGAAACTAACACCATATCTAGATATGAATAGAAAAATAAAGGATATATGGTGCTTTTTTTTTAAATAAAGCAATAAAAGAAAAATCTACTTAAAAGAATATGCATTTATAGAAAAATTCAGTTTAGTTACTCTTTTTCCTAAATTAGTTTAGAGAAATTGCCAGAGAAAAAAAAATGGTGTTTTGAATTTGCAAATTGAGGAGAAAAACAAAATTGATCTGTTAACAAAGGTTTTTTACAGCTAATCACCATATAAAAATAAGATTTTTATACAAATGTTAGATTAAAATTATTTTGCTTTTCATTTCAATGTTTATTTAATAATTATTTAATTGCAAAAATGGAATTGAAGAGATGAAATAAAAAAGATGATGAAATTTCATTTTTAAAAATAATGAAAGTGGAATTCACAATTAAATATTTACATTAGAGTTCATTATGGATATATTTTATTTATTTAACAAAAGAATAAATTTATTCTGTTAATGTATTAATTAAAATCTGATGTAAGTTATGTAATCAAAATTATATTTCTGAATAAGCTGCAATTCCCTATATCCCCCCCCTTTCCTTATTGGTTCTATAAAAAGTTGCCAAGTTCTTAAAAACTCCTTAGTTTTCATTTTAGATAGCATGTCTGAACCCCTGATTTATATAAGAGCTTATTATATTTAACTTGTTTAGAATAACTTCACTAGCTTGGAATATAGATATGTTAAATAAAAAGAAGATATATAAAAATGATGTTAAAGTGAAGAAAAATATATTTATTTTGAAATTGTAGGAATAAAAAAAGAATTTATAGTTTTGAGGTGATGACTTCATTGAAAACAAGGCATCTTTATCTTTATATTGAATTAAAATTTACAACTTGGTTGTTAATAAATTAAAAAAAAATTTCTTTTTATCCTATTTGCATTTGGTATGGTAAAAATAAAGTTAGATTATATAAGAGACAATATTAAAAATATTTTGTGATTTATTTATTGTTATTCATTTTTTAAAAGATACCAAGCATACATGAGGATCCTGTGTTAGAACCTTTCATTGATGTATCTGTTGGAGGTACTGAAATACCAGGTAGTGAATCTAACAAATTTGCTGTATGGGCAGTGACAATTATGGGAAGAGTAAGTTTTAAGTTGTAATATTTTTATTGCTGCATTTGGGGTACTTTGAAAAATTAATTTCTTGAAATTGTGCTTTTATGAATTTTTTCTTATTAGTCCATTTTGAATTAAAAGAAATATTAAGAAAAATTTTTTTATATTACTTCTAGGATTTTCATAACATTAATTACATTAAGTTATCATTATTACTTCTCTTATCTCTAAAAATACTAAATTAAATATCAAAAACATAAAAATATGCTGGAATTTAAAAGAAAAGAATGATTGCATTGTTTTCAATTAATAAAAGGCATATATGGAATCAAATTTTTAAATTTAAAATTCCTTGCCAAGTTTTATTATTAAATTACTGCATGATATATTTGACATTTTAGAATAGAGAAATTGAATATGTATAAATTTTGATGTTGGATAAAACAATATTGTAATCATTTGAGTCATATTCATTGTAGAAAACATTGGGCTTCTGTGCTCACCACATATTTCAATGAACAAATCTTTGAACAGCATCTGGGTTTATATATACCCTTCTCTTTGAACAGAACAGAACTTTCTTGCTTACAGATTTATTGTTGCTGTTCCTGACATAGGCACCAATTTCTTAATATACTTCATTCATCAAGTTTCAAACTAAGCTGCCTCTGTTCAGCAACTCCATATTTTATTCATAGATTACTCCAGGCATCAACTATAAATGTATAACTGATAAATTTTGTTTAAAAATTGTATAAAAGTATAATATTTCTATACAAATTGTAACTTTTATCATTTATTCTAGGATTCAATGATTTAAATAGTGTAAAAATAAAAGTTTTAAATTTTTGTTGATCATTCGTAATATAAATAATAATTTTATATGTGCAGGTTGTATTTCGTTATGGTGTAACTGAAACATCTCCAGAAGGAAGTGGCTGGGTTCCTATTGCGACTCCTGGTCAAGCTGATGTTAGTCAGGTGTCTGTGGGGCCAACTGGTTTGGCATGGGCCATTACATGGTCAGGGAATGCTTTAGTTCGTATTGGTGTTACAAGAGAAAATATAATGGGTAATTATCTTGTATCTGAGTGTAATGTAATTTATACACAAAAAGTGCTTAAATTAATTGAAAAACAATTTAATTTTCCTGTTTTGAAATTTGAATGCTTCACTTTAGAATACATTTTTTCCAAAGTATTATTTTCTGATTTTATTTTACTAACACACTTTTCACATACTTGTGGGTAGGACTTAATGTGTCACAATTTTCAGAGAATCTGGGAAGAGCAGAATTTGTCTCACTGAAGTAATATCTAAAGCTGAATAAATTTTCTTTTTAATTGGATAAACATTTTATATGTATTTGTTGTTGCTATGAGTTTTTAAGTTAGGTTTCAATGGTATTTTTGTATGTGAGCTTTGAAGACATATAATTACTAAGTTAATTAGAATGTAATAAAATAAGAAATTATAAACATGAAAAGTTGATTAAGTATAGATATGAAGTAGGGCCATGACTATTTGACGAGCCATCAGCACAGCATTGGCATTTTTGATTACCCATATTGCACACTCTGCGGGGGAAAACAAGATCATGGACAGACACCATTTAGCAGGATGATAGGCCTTGCATAAGGACTTCAAGGTGAAAAGAGGAGTGCTAGAACAGATGAGACAATGACTTTTCTCTTGTTGTTTTCTTTTTTTTACTTGTGTGTGTTTTACACTGTTTGGATCCCATAAGAGTTTGTCAATTTTTCTTGCCATTGGAAAAAAAATTTTTTTTAATAATGTTTCTTTTTATTAAAATTATTAATGAGACTAGTAAATTCAGTAACATTTGTGTAAAAACCTGAATTAAAGCTAAAAGCATAAAAAATGTATTAACACAAAAATTATTTCATCTTATTCAGAAAAAGCAAAATAATACATACGGCTAATATGTCAAACAAATTTATTCTAAAATCACTTGATAAGGATTATTTTTTAAAACACAAAAACCAGCATTATTGTACACTATTTTCTTAGGATGTGAAGATAAAAATATTATTGAAAAATGTTCTACTTTATGTATTTATCTATTTTAATTCAAATAATATATTTTAAAATTGAGATACCAAAATAAGTGGTAAGTTTTTTTTTTTTTTCTTTTCTAAAAATAATTTTCTAAAGAAACAGAATTTTTAATCCTTGAAATACTTAGACCTTAATTTTTTTTTTTGTTTCCTATGCTTTTCATAATTTAATGATAAAAATATTTATTTTTTGTTTATTTTCTATTAATTTTCTATTCAATATACTTGATTATATTTAATGTAATCAAATTTTTCAGGGAGTGATTGGAGTGTTGTTGATCCTCCATCTGAGTCAGATCTGTTGACACAAATAAGTGTTGGAAAAAATGTTGTATGGGCTTTAAGTAAAGAAAATAAGGTATTTTACTTTTCTTGTTTGCATTACGAATGAATGACACATCCATTGAATATATTTGATTTGATTAAATCTTCATGTATTCAAAGCATAACTCTTTTTACCCAGCCAGAAGGAATAATATTTAAATATTTCTGTATTGAGCAGAACACACTATGCTTATATTAATTTTTTAAAAAGTTGTATTTAAATTGTTATTATTAAGTTTGAATTTTATTTCCTTATAGTTAAATGAATAAATTCTGCTTCTTAAAGTACTGTAGTTTTCTTCCGGAAAATGTAATTTTTTAACATATCTGTATTATTAAAAATATTATTCTATTAAATACATTTTTTTTTTATAAAGGATTAAAAATTTTTGCATTGTATTTAAATATAACATTTATCAAAAATTATGCAAAATATCCTTTTTTTCATCCCTAAAAAATATTAATTTTGAATCTCCTATTTTTGGAATAATTTTGAATAGGTGTGGTTTCGAAAAGGTATTGATGGGTTACACTCTAGTGAAAACATTAAAGATGCTGTTGGAACAGGGTGGGTTGAAATGTTCGGAACCTTTACTGGCATAAGTGTTGGTATTGATGATCAGGTAATTTTATTTTGTTCTCATTTAGTTAATATACTGTATTCTTTATTGCATCCTTAAAAACTTTTGATAAAAAATTATACATAGAATGTTCAGACGTTTTTGTAATGATTTTGACTTTTCTATGAATTAAAAATCTGAATGGCATCAATTTGGAATTGAGTTTAATTATCATATATATCATTAAAATTATTCTTTACTTTTAATATGTCACTGAAAAACAAATTATGTATTAAAAAGCTATATTTTATTATTTTTACTTTTATATAATTGTGAGTTAAAATGTTTTTTACTGTAGGTCTTCAGCATAAGCTCAAATGCTTTAGACATTCAACTGAGGACTGGAGTAAATTCCAATGAATTTTTTGGCAGAACTTGGAAAACTTTAAAAGCTCCTCTGCAAAGCTTGCATAGATCACCTAGCTCTTCAAGTTTAGATTCCATGTCCACCATTTCACACAGGGACTCGGTTTTGGCGTCAGATTCTGTTTCTTTAAGCCAATCACCTCAAAGCTCGAGAAAAATTAGCACTGCATCCTACACTCCATCGCAAAGGTCTGATAGTTGCATCAATCTGAGTATAACATCTGAGGAACTATCTGACAGAAAATTTTCTGATTTAGAAATAAACTGCCATCGAAATGAATCTCATAATCGTTTTCAAAGCATCAGTAATAGATCTTCTTATTCCAGTTTAGATAGTGAGAGTTTTTATTCTGATAAAGTTTTAGCATTCCAGTCTCCTATGGAAATGGTTGTTGACAATAGTAATCGTGATATAATGTGGATATGGATTAGTGCAAGTGGCTGTGCTGTGAATTCGGAATCATTGCCTACTTGGTTTTCAGAAGGTTGGTGATATTTTTCTCATTGTGTCTATTTTTTCTGATTAAACTAATTTAATTAATTAAATTTTTAAAAAAATTAACTTTTTTTCATCATTAATATATATGTTTGTTGTATTTTTTTTTTCCCTTGAAAATTATATTTTAGTTTAATATTTTACATATTTTTGTTGTACATTCTTACAGATTTCTCTTACAAAAGAATAATGCAACAATATGTAAATGTCTCAAAATGTATAAATATATATATATATTTTTATTTACTGCTTTCTTTGTTTAGCCAATAAAGATGGATAAGATATGAAGTAAAAGGAATTAAAAATTAGTTTAAAATAATATGCATGTTATACATAATTAAGTACATTTCTTTAAAATTTAATTAAAAAAAAATTACATGAATTTGTTCTGAAAGCATGTATTCATTCATAAAAATTACACCCCCTAATATTGAGTCTCTCTTTTTAAGCTTATTTATTAGTTATTGTTTAGGCTTTCCATCTTAAGTTTTGGGTAATTGATTTGCCTTTTAAGTATTTTTTTTCCCTTTTGGTTTTGTGTGTGTATTTATATTATATACATGCATCAAGAGGAAAGAACAAATATTTCAATAGCAGGGCCAGAAAAGAAAAAAAAAATTATAAAAATTGGATGGAGAAAAGTGTATTTTGGATATCAACAAAAGTAAGCAGAAAATACAGTTATAATATCTTGAAGATACTTTTATTGAGGAGTCATGACCTCTGGGCATTATAATCCATGTTATTTCTGCCTGTTAAATGATAGAACCTAATTCAAATATGTTCAGTGTGAGTTCTAAGGATACAGAAGAACAAATTTCTTGAAATAAAGAATAGAAATCATGTAGTACATTATCACTTGATTGCAGAACCTTGGAGGGATTCAGTAGAATGTAACTAAAGATCTTGAAACTTGAGTGCAATTAGATTTGGGAAAAAGAAAATTTATTTGCTTATTGCTGGGAAATATCATTATAT
Organism: Caerostris extrusa; assembly: GCA_021605095.1. Taxonomy (NCBI): domain Eukaryota; kingdom Metazoa; phylum Arthropoda; class Arachnida; order Araneae; family Araneidae; genus Caerostris; species Caerostris extrusa. The sequence continues at coordinate 3,768 of BPLR01010650.1, read as the reverse complement.
GTAAAAAAAGCAAAATGATATGTCATTAAGATAGTTGTTGAGTGAAAGAAAATGTTTGAAATTAGTGATTATTTTTCTTTATTGATGCAGCATTTCATAACTTATAATTAGTAAAGTGAAAAGGTTGACTGTTTGATAATTATTGATTCACTGAGTATTAGACAATGTAAGATTTTGAAACTTGTCTGCAGGGGGGGGATTTAAAGAAACTGTAAGAAGTTGATTTATGATGATATTCCAATGTTTTTAATATTAATATTAGAATTTTACATTTTTCAAAAGTATGTTGTTTTACAAAAGGGATTATTTCCATTTGTCAAAAATATTCATTTGTAGGAAATTATGAATATTAACATTGACATCAGTAAACCTTTACCCAGATTGTTTGTAATAATCTTTTTAATGTCTTTGCCCATCGTCATAACATTTAGCCAATAGAGTTGCCATTAAAAAAAGATTATTATTATAAATAAATTTAAAGGCTATTTGGTATTGATATTCTTTATTCCTCACAAATCAATATTTCCCTCATATTGATATTTCTCCATAGTAATTTTAAGAAATACTAAGTGTTGCAAAGTTCAGAAATGTTCCAGAATTAAAAAAATTTTTAAATATGTCACTCACTAACTATTTTAATAGAATATCACTTTGTTGATTATATGTAATGGAGTTTCTCACTGATAAGCTAATAAAATTATTTTTTACGGAAGTTAATTGTCATTTCCTCATATGTTCTTCAGGCGTGTCCCATTGGTCATCATCCAGGATTCTACAATCCCATGGTCATATTACTTACTTGAATCTGTATTTTTTAAAAAATGGTCACACCAATGAAATTTCTATTCCATATATCAGGAAATTTGTACTCAATGTCATTGGAGAAATTGTTACTAGATATGTTTGACTTGGATCTAGTCATTTAGTTTGCAGAAATAACATGGAACTATAACTTGAATATATATATTTCTTGATAAAGTTATATTCAAGATTATATAACAGTATTTTTATTTATTCCTAGATATACTTGATTTTCACTTTATCTTTGTATTCTTTAATTGCTAGTTTAGTGGGATATGCATGTATATGATTTAAAATGTTCTGTTTTGTTGCTGCCTTTAATATGTACTTTGGAAGTAAAATCATAAGAACTGATTTATCTTTCTATTTTTGGATCTGACTAGGAACCTTTGAAATTTTTCAATGAATGATGTGTTATTGCTTTGTTTACAGATTGAACTGGGCTGTAATAAGCCTGTTATTCACTCCTTTGCTTTTCTCATATTTTATAATAAGAAATAATTATTTTTGGGGTAATTCTCATTAATTTAACAACATGGTACTATAGCTGGATCTACATTGGCACACAAAAAGTAAAAGGTTTCAAATTTTAAAATATTCAATTAATGAAAGAAACAAAAATTTTTTTTGGCAATTTGTAATTTTATTTTGCTGTAGAAATAAAAATCTTCATCAATATTACAGTTAATTATTATTTTTGCATTTTGCAAATAATTTTAATTCATATTTTTTAATTCCATCTCAGACCATTTTTTGTCTTGCTCATAAATGGATAGTATCCTACATTATCCTTTTTAAAAGTTTAACTAATTTTTATTCATCCACCTGCCTTTATTTCTGAAAAAGATAAAAAAATTTCTCACTCACATTGAAATACCATTTAAAACCCCAGAAAAAACCTTTTTTTTAAGCAGTTTCTTTTTTTTTTATTTTTAGAATAAGTTTTTATAAAAGTTACTTAAAAAATGTATGCAACAGCTTATAATCCAAACAAAAATTCAAAGTTTTTAAAATTATCTGTTGATTATAAAAGGAAATTAAGTAATTTATTTTACTTATTTACTTTTTGTTTTGGGGAAACCAACTAACAAATCATATGTCACTAAATCATAAAAAAAAAAAAAAAAAAAAAACTTTTTAAATGTTACATTTTTTTTTCTAAAGTTTTTCCTATATAAAACATAATTTTTTACTTTCGAAAATAAAAGTGCTGGTTTTTCAGGATGTGGGTAAATATTAATAAAAAATTGAATTTTGGGTTTGAATGTCATATAGATTATTTTCTCTAACAGGAAGAGTTTAATGTAATTTTAAACTGCTTTATCTGTGGCTAACAATGGAAAAAGAAAATTAATGTAAGTTAATAAGTAACAAAAAAATATACACTTTTAATCACTGATTTTTTTTCAATCAATATTATTTATTTTCAAAGAAAAAGTACAGTGATTGGAAATGCTTAAATATACGTTACTTATGTATTCTCTCAAAAATATAACAAATTACTTTCATATTTGATTACTTAGTATATAAGATTTTTTTTATGTTATTTGTGCTATTTTGTTAAAAGTCAATGTTTTTTTTATTTGATTTCAATAGCGACTTCAATAAGCAAAAGTGCTGTAGATGAATTGTGGTACAGTGATGTTGTATCTCAACTCAAAGCGAGATTTAAACGAGAAGTATCTCCATTCTCTTCTTACCCAAAAGCTATTGAGCAGGTAAAAGAATTAAAACATTAGAATAGAAATATTTTGTTTTGATAAAAATATTCACCTAAATTTATTTTTGTTCGTATTAAAAAAAAAAAATTTTTTTTTGATGGAGGAAGAAGAGATGTAATAAAAAAATAATTTTGATGGATATTTAATTTGATGTGCTATAAAGTAAAATTATATAAAAAAAATTCAAAGAAAAATTGGGAATTAAAAGTATTTTAATATAAATTCATTTTTGTAGTTTTTTAATTCATTTCTCATAACGTAAATTAAGGTTGTCCTACTTAATATATCTTGAGTTCCAAATTTAATTTATTGAATCATATAAGAGACCATATACAATATTTTTCCTAGTGTGGGATCAGGAAATATCTCGGCCTCTCGCGAAAACTTAAGTGTCACAAACCATGAAAAAACTGCATTTTTTATTTAAAATTTACATAACACTAACAATATTGAGCAAATATTCAAAAATTCACCTCAATCGATTTTATTTCCTTTATCAATTTATAATTCTTAGCATATTTTTCAGGAAATATGCTAGAACACTTTCCTCTACACAATATTTTGAAAATGTTATAAATCATCAGGAGAATTGGGAAACTTATTTATATGCTCTTTTCTAGAATTTCAAAGATCTGAAACATAGTTGTTAAATGAATTATTAATCAAACATGTTAATTGTTTAAAATTAAACATGTTATTTATTCTTATTTATTTGTAGTAGTATAATTGCCTATTTTCCTATATTCTTCATTTTCCTTGCTTAGAATGTATACAATCAACATACAAAAATACTATAAAACTAATTAAGTTATGAATTTAGTAAAATCTAAGAATTTTGTAAATAAACCTGTTGTTTAGTGGTACTAGAGTACATCGAGCCATGGATTGGATTAGTTACAAATTAATAATTGCTGATATAAATTATTGAAATTAATGTTTCATTTTTTAGAAATTTATGTGCTGATATTTTATATATTATAAAAAATTTCTTTTTTCTATAAACTAAAAATTTCTATAATTAAAAGCCATTTTTCGATCATATTTAAAACATTTTTACAGTTTAAACTATTTTCTCACATTTTATTTTTCGAATACTATATAATTACAATTGAAAATTTTTGTATTTGATGTATCCATTATCGCTTCAGACCTTCTAAATTGTTTCTATTATAAGTCTAATGACTATTATAATAATAAATAATATCTTGGCGAGCTAATGTTTTATAAATTAATAACAAGAATGATA
>BPLR01010649.1:0-72989 GCA_021605095.1 Caerostris extrusa | reverse complement strand
TTAAAACATTTTTTGTCTTCAGTTTGTTAAATCTTTCGTGATTTTCTGAACAATATTTTTGCTTCGTTTCAACAATTACATTTTTGATTTTCTTAGAATACAGATTAAAATAGTTTACTATATTGATTTTTAATATTACCTTTCTAGACTGTTGATTTTAAAAACAGTTTCATTTATACCTAAATTGAAAGAGTTTATTTTTGCGGGAATTTTAGGGTGTAAATTTTATTCAATCAAATTAGCTACAGTATTTGTTTGCTAGAAGTTGGGATCACATTTAACCACCTCATTTGTAAAATTTAATACTAGTTCGAGACAGAAAAATCACTATATGTTTGTATTCACTTTAAATGCGGATCATTGTAGATAAAATTTCATTACTCCACTAATGGACCTGTGAAGTTTATAGGATTGACTTCTAGGGATTAATTAAGTTAATATACATTATTTAATGGGACTTTTAATTTGCTTACCATTCACAAAATATCTATGCTATTTTCGAAATTGGTCATACAGAATTTAAATGTAAAGAATAAAATTTATTCAGGCTGCTCCTTAATTTGTGTTGCTGAGTGAAAATTATTTTTTTAAAGCGATCTGAAAAATATGTAAATAAAATCACATTAGGATTGAAAAGTTTTAAATTATTTTTGATAAAAAGGAAAATTATTAAAATACCGTGCCACAGTTAAGCAATAATTTCTAAAAAAAATTCTAGAAGGTATAGGTTTTCGTACTTCAAATTCCCTAAGAGACAATGCTTATACAGGAAGTGGTGTCGGATTATATAGTGGTCTTATGGACCCTGTACTTGAAGGCGAGAAAACAATCAGAAGGAATAGCTTAGCAAAATTCAAGAAGTCTTTGGTTTGTATATATAAATTGTATGAATTACAGAAATGATATATCTACTATAAGTTCTCAGCTTCTTGATAAACTAACTGCTGTTTTAGACTGCTTTGGGACACTTTGAATCAGGGTCAACCCAACAGAATGTCCAGCGCACAGTCAGTGCGCACAAAGCTAGCGGAACTGCTGAAATGTAGAGACCAGTGGCTGGACTCTACATTTTCAATGGGATCCCTAGTCATACTGAGGACATACATTGCATATATATTACCAGGGACTTCCGGCAGTAAGAAATCCGATGTCATAGCGAAGTGCGGGACCGAATCAAAACAGCCGGAGTTTCCACTCGACACTCAGGACTGAGTGGAACACTATCCCTCGAAGCTATCGACAACTTCACCAGCAAAAGCCTCAAGGACTTGAGCTGCAACACAGGTGGAAACGCCGTTCCATAAGGGGATGTATTCATATACACCTGGAATGCGCTGAGGAGCTGTTGCAGGCTTCCATATACAACCGGAACTACCTGAGCACACCTCTAACATTGAGTTTGGGCCGGATGAATCTTGCCATTACATGTCCGGATCTCAGTAGTCGAGGCGACTACCTGCGGAACTGCGCTGAACTTACGTTTCGTGTATCTGATAGCATTTTGCGTCATTGGGAGCGTTAGCCTTGGACTGAATAGCCCAGACGGAGTAAGGATAAAAAAAAAACTGTGAATCAAGAGTGTTTGTGGGTACAATAGCGAGATTCAACGTTGTGTAGGATAAAATAGAGGAGATGCGTTCATTTGAAAGCACATTATGCCACTCGTTTTGAACATTGGTTTAAATTGTATCAATATTGATGCATATAGAATCTGAGCTAATATGCAGTATAAGTTTCTAATATACTCACAATTTTCTATGTTAAGTAAAATTTTGTTTTTATTCATTTATTATGGCACAAATGAAATCTGATAAATAAAGTGTTGTATGTTTCCTTACAATTGACCTCACATAAATTTTTCTTACTTCTCTACATGCGTCTGAACAAAATGAATGTTTTCTAAATAAGACAACTTTATATAAAAGAACATATAAATTGATTCAAAATGAGTTTGGTTACATTAAATATTAAAAATACATTTGTTTTTCAGTTTAAGTCTAGCACATTTGAACAAAGGGATTTTATTGTTTCCTGAAAATCTCTAATCTGTGGTTTGTTTACAAAGAAAAGAGAAGTATTGGGCACCAGTAGGTATTGGAAGCGATTCTGTATCAGTAACGATACAGAATCATTTCCTGACCCATTTCGGGGTCTGTCAAAACTCTTGATTTATTACCTCTGGTAGATTTCTTTCCTAAACTCCAGTGATATCAGGTATAAATCCTTCTCTCTTCCAAAGAAATCTTCCAGGTTGGTTGGATCACAACTGATATTTCTTCTTTGGCATCGATTCTTTTCATCAAAAAAGTGTTTAATCACATATACTTCAAAAGTTCATAGTAGTAGAATGACTTCAGACATTACTAAATTTTTTTAATACGGTCGAATATTAAATGGTGTCCATAATAATACTTTGTAAATAAAATTTTCCTCTTTAAAGCTTATTTTTCAAAAGATACGCATTTGTAAACTGAGGCATTTATTGAAAATTTATTTATGCTCATAATTACAGTATTTTTTATTTACATAATGATAAGAAAGTAAATAAGAAAACGTTATGTACCATAATATCGTTTTATAAGAAAAGTAAATCTGGGCTTATAAAAAAATATCAGCTGCCATCTTCTTCCTGTATATAGATCTTTATATGATGTCCAAAATAAACTTGTACATCATTTCAGAATAGACCTCCATGTGGTATCAGAATAAAACCGCATGTGAAATCAACTTTTTATCTCCATATGACGTCAGAAAACACTCATCAATTAAATTTATAATAATATGCAAATCCAAACATTAAAATAGAAAAGGGCAATAATGAGGGTACTATATGAATGAGGTGAAATATGAATGCAATAATACTTAATCAATGATTCAAATTAAACAATGCATGCATCAAAACTCATTCTTAAGCTTTTTTTCCAGTTATTAGGTACGACTCAATCTAATTAGACTAGTATTGTGTAGACTCATGAATTGTTGACTCTGATTTCTTCAATATGTACAGCAGCTAAGGTAGCATGTACTAATGTGGCATGGTAGCTAATGGCATGTACTAATGTGGCATGGGCAGCTAAGGTAGCATTATACTATTGTTAGGCTTGAATCCCCAAGCTCCAGCGTTGCAGTTTTGCTTTAAGGCATTGATGGGCAAACTAAGGCCCAGCGGGCCAACTCCGGCCCTCCGAAAGGTTCGATCCGGCCCGCGGATGGAATTTTAATCTGTCGGTCTGAGGCAAATTAAAAAGAAATAAATATTTATATATCCATCTCCTTTTCTACTTTGATTAAATATTTTTTTCTTCTTTTTCATGAGATGATGATTTTTTTACTTTCTGTTTTTTATCCTAAAAACATACTTAATATCTCAGCTCCCAGAAAATCAGTCTATGTTTGCTTCATCTTATGCTTGTGTGAACAAGTGTTTTCAACTGAACCTTGGGAAGAATTATTTCAGAAGTAGATGACAGATGAACATTTTAGCCTCGTTCCTTATAGTAATCAATTGCATCTCACACTTCGAACCTCCAATGTAAGGAACTTTTAAAAATCGCATTTTCTTTCATCTTCATTAACATATTGAAATTGTAATACTTGTATATTGTTTTAAAGTTTTAGAAAAATTTATCGTGGCCAGACAAAATTTTTTGTTTCGATGTTTGGCCCGCGACCGGAAAAAGCTTGCCCATCCTTGTTTTAAGGCATACGACTCTTTGGTAATCGGAATAGCATATTGTAACGCGTGCTGAACTGATTTGTGGGAAGGCTGAGGTATTAATGCGTCAGCAGCCTCCGTTACCAATCGTTATTTTCAGAAACGAATAAACTTATGGTGTTACATAGTAACTTGTGTAAAAACTCATATTGACGGTCAAGTTGCGTAATGGTAAATATAGGATTTTTTCTACCGTATGAGGCATAAAAATTAACGCATTTGCTCCTAAAAATATTATCGGAAGTCTTCAAAGAGCTTTTAAATGATTTCTGGATTTTCCCTCAATATGCAGTACAAGCACACACAGCTATTTGAAAAACAAATCCTTTAAAACAATGCCACCTTCACATGCCGTCATTGGCGACAATGATGTGATATCCCAGAGCTGTTGTTGACTACTCTATCAGCACTTCAAAAGATAGTTCTTATAATGCTAATGTAAATTAATATAACGGAAAACTACTTAAAATTTTATTAGTAAAATCACATAGTATTTTTTAAGCGTTAGTTTATTTACTGCATATTTTGTTTTTAAATCTTTAGTCTTTTTTAGTCTTTGTTCGATGCATGTTGTGTAGAATTTTATTTTCCATATATTTCGAAAAAATACTTAAATGTCAAAAAACAGTAGATTAGTCGAAAGAAAAAAAAGAACAGTCCTGCAGTTTGTTATTTAAAGAACATTACTGATAAAATTTTATATTATTCGCATTTGAACTGTGATAGGATAAATGGCTGGAACATTGATCGAGACGTATTCAGACCACAGCGAGATTCCCGTAATTAAGCCTACATTCTACTGTTAATAGACTGTCTAGGATGCTATAAAAGTGTTATCTGCAAATCCGTATTTTTTTATTGTAGTTTAAAAATGTTAACTTTGTTATCAGAAAAACCCATAACAGCAACTTCGATCTGTAAAAGAATCATTTCGTAATATTTATTTTCTTCTTCTTTTAACACTTCTGATATAAACAAGCAAAAAAGAATGGAAAGGACAATAAAAAAAAAGAAAATCCATTCTTTCTTTTTGATATACTCAGTTAAAAAGGAAAGGGTGTACAATAAAAAAAAAATAATATTCATTCATTCTTTCTTTCTGATACTGACAATAAATGGGAGGAAGGATAATAAAAAAAAAAGAAAATTCATGCTTTTAATTTTAAAAATACAAACACGTAGCAATCAGTTTGAAACATTTTCTGGATTTTCAATTTTGAAGGTTTCGATTTGAAACCCGAGATAGGGAAGCCAAACCAGGTAGCTGCTTTTTTTTATTCCAAGGAAGGTCAGGATAAATCTATAGTTTGGAAATTTTTCGTCAGGCTTAAATGAGGTATAAGGTAAGAGGAGGACCTCCAAATGCAGATCATCCTATAGGATATTGAAACTGCTATATTTGAAGTACCAGTTGGGATACAAATGAATTAAATGTACTGTACTTTCAAACAACAACAATATAAAGGCATATGGGCCTGATTGGTCGGCATGTCTAGCGGTCTGGCACTCGGTGCCGGGTAATGTTCGAGTCCCGGCGGTGCCATGGAAGTTTGTAGTAGTCGGAATCCACATTAAATAGTAGGTTCCGGTCTGATATGATCGTAGAGCGTTGTCTTGAAGTTTAGTCATTCTTCAGTCCTCGTGGTTCCTCGCTAAATATGGAAGCTGCATAATACCTTTAGCCATGGATCAGTCGCCTGCGACGGGGTCTGTTGAACCTGGTGCAAATTTTCCAGCAAAAGAAGAATTAGTAACAACAATAAAGGCATATTTTTAAAAATGTATGCATTGCAAATGAAAAGCAAATGCAAATGAAAAGCAAGTGAATTGCAAATGAAAAGTGCAAATGAAAAAAAAAAAAATGAAAAGTGCAAATGAAGGTGTTATTTTCTATTTTAATTTTTTTGTCTTTTATTTTTATACTTGAAGACGATGCTTTATATCTTTTCAAAACTCTAGTAGCGAGAATTTGCTCAGTTATTTAAATTGATGTTATGACAGTTTTTCATTTTTAAACAGATCTCAGAATCTCTCTTTTTAGAAATAATTTTTCAACATTAAATGCATCGAAAATAGTTTTGAAATAAGTGTCTTGTTGTTTGGACACTTGTCACAAAACGTTTAAAAAATAATGCGTTTTTTTCCAAAAGAGCTATTTGAAAATGATTACCAATTTGACTGTCCGTATTTTTTAACCTGCTGCATTGAAAAATGATTTGAAGCGAAATTTGTTCAAATATTTTCTTTTATTAGTGTGTTGATATTTTCCACATTTAAACTTCATCATATAAATTAAACTTTGTACAAAATAAAAATAATATTCATTTAAATTGAAAATAGTATCACAGAATTTTTAGAAATGTTTTCGTGCTATTTATTTCCTTTGGCTGCTTTAACGTATTTTTCAGAAACGGTCATTACTTACTGAAAGAGCAATAACACAAACTTTACGTATATGTTCTATTGTTAAAGTATTTTTTCCTTGATGTCTGTTATACAAATATTCCGTTTATAAATTTATTTTTTTATTTCATAAAAATCAAAATGGAATGTAATTTATCTTTTGCCACATAAAAATCGAGTTTAAAAACTAGAAGTGTAATTTTTATTTTAGTAATTACAACGAATTCAATTTTATTCGGATTGTCACTGGGTGTTGAATTGTTGTTGTTGTTGTTGGGAGTTGAGATACCGAGGCTGAGTTGGAGAACTCACAGGTTTATTGACCGCATAAATATTTAACACATTTAAACATGGATAATTATAGATTCGTGTAAGGACTCCATTTCAAAACCAAAAACCCGAAACTCGGACACGCGCGGGATGCGCGAAATATATATTCCTCTACGGATGAGAGTTTTAAGTCAACTAATAGGCAGAGTTGTGCTAAATATACACAGTCCAGTCACATCAATGTGACGACTTTTCAAAAACCAGAATATACACTCTTCTATATTCTGGCTTTTGACTAAATGGAATGGGGTATTAAGTGGTATTTAAGCGGTAGTTAAGTGGAATTCTTTATATACACTCCACTGCAATGTGCTGCCACCTGCCTTTTGTTATTGCTTATTTCAAGTTGACGTTGAAAGTAGGTGGTGGTCACTTTAATATGACCCTGACGGGACTGTGGATTTCCTCTCTGGATGAGAGAATAAACTGAACGTTTCTTACTGAGATCGCAAGTTACGCAGTAATTCCTCTCGAATGAGATTCTTGAGGCCCTTCTCACCATTTCTCCTGACCACCAAAGAGGTGCGGTCTTCAATGTGTGGAGGATGCGTTACAATTTTAAGAATAAAGGCGCTAATCAATCTTTATGCAAGTATACTATTTTAAAATGAAAAAAAAATTAAACTAAAATTTCTGAAATTGCGTACGATGAAAATACCATTTCGTTGAAAAAGATATTTTATTCGAGATATCAACAATCTTTTTTTTACAATACATGTTGGTTGAAATTCAATTATGTGTAAAAAAGAATTACTTAACATAAAAATGTTGGTAAAAAAAAAATTGTTAAATTAAATAATCGCAATAATCATTCATAATGGAGTAGAAGAGATTTTTATAATAATACGTAATATTTTTAATTTCAGGTTGTTTATCTTGAAGTTATTCACTCGTATTGAACATATAAACTAAAATAAAATAAAAAATAATCACATAAATAAACCACAGAAACTATAACACAAAAATTCAGGTAAGTAATAAGAACATCTAAAGGAAAATAAAATAGAACTTTTTAAATGTACAAAAAACGCATCTAGGTGCACAGTTATGCATCAAGCATATTGGCATGAATTCCAAATTCAATAATAAAAAAAATTGTAGGATTATGTTTCTGCTAACAACATAAACAAAAGACAGTGGGTTAATAATAATCGATACTTTATATATTTGGGAATATAAAAATATGGGAAATTTTTCATTTTAATCTCAGTTCTTCCTTTGATTTTTTTTTTTCAAATAATAAATAGTCTTACTTTTTCTTTATATAGCAATATCGTTATTTCTAGCACTGGTTTTTCAGTGAATTTCATTACAAAGATTAAATCATGTAAAAGCATATTAAAAACATAATTCTGTAAGAAAACCACAATTAAGCACCTTGTAATGCATTCAACTCATCGTTACCGCTTTAATGCTCCTCCTCATCCCACAACTCTTTCGCTCCAGACCATTTTCAAATCGATCTGTGGCCCAAGTCCCGTTAATTACCATAACTCGAACCATTTAGGAAGACATCGTTTCTCATCCAACTTGTTGCTGAATCTTTCATGGCTACTTCTCGCGTCTAATGACAAAAGCTCAAACTTGTTTTTTTTCACCACGGCCCTGAAACAAAAGTAGGACTTGAGTGCGATACCTGACCATGATAGATACGAGTTGGATGAGCGGGAATTATTAATTATCCTCCCTAGCAGCTGGGGAAGAACAATAAATTCAAATTTTGGAACGTTTGAAGACACTTTTCGGGAAGGGTCGTTATTGATGGGGATGCTATTATCTGCGCGGTTCAGATTCGTCCCTCAAAAAACGAAGCTAACTGATCTTCATAAACCAGGAATATTTAGAGAAATGATATTTGCTTTTGCCAAGAATTTGGAAACCCGGTTATTCGTCATTTCAACTACAAAACATGTAATAAACACAACTTTTTGCCGAAGTACATTACGTGTTTAACACGTAATGTACTTTAATCCCATGTTTCTAACATGTATTAAAGTTTTCAAGAACAGCAATAGATAAACGCAGATAAATTATTTGATTCATAGCGTTATCCGGAAATTTAAAAATGCGTTAATGACTCACATATTCAAAATAACATATACATACATATAAAAATCTAAAACTTTATAAATTAAAAATAAAATACCTTTTAAATTCTAAACATATTTTTATAAACATTATTTGTTAAAAAAAGTGAGTAATGAACTCATATTAATATGCTAATATTTAAAAAAGGTCACCACTACATTACTGTTTCGGTACCCAATAGTAACGTGACGTGAATGTGCTTGAAGACTCAAGTTCTAATCCAGTGATGGCGTTCTTTGTAGTCACTATTGTAGAAAACAGGAGACTGGTTGGTGATTGAAGCAACAAGTTTATCAAGTTTACATGTATCAACAAGTTTACAAGTGCATTATTATCCCGCACTAATAGTCTGGCAGTCTGGTGGTAGTTGTCTGATGTTTGAACAAGACGACACTCAAAAAGCGAAAAGAACCGGATAAAAGAAAGCAACCTATCAGTATTTTCAATTTACGGATTTATCAGGCCTATTCGCCGCATTGTTCGACGGATTTCGGACGAACTTTCTCCAGTTGGGAAGTTCCGTTTTTCTATCCACCATGCTGATCTAATCCTATGATATACTTAGAAATCTGTCCTATGATATAAATCTTGGCCAGAGGTATCGTGAGCAGCTAATATGCAGGAGGGCTAGGTTTTAATCCGTTGGCAAAAATTCTTTGCAAATCTATTGTCAGAAACTAGGACGATGGTGAATGATTACCAGAAGATGTAGTATTTTTCCAAAGAGAAGGACAAGAGTTGTAGCATTTCGTTCCCAGGAGAGAACATGTATCTTTTTAACAAGTATACACACACACACACATATATATATGTGAAGTTTGTAAATAAAATTAATGTGCTCCTATGAACCTGGAAAGTAGTGGCCATAAAAACTTCTTTAAAGTCTTCTTGAAGCTTTCACTCTTATTTTAAAAACACATTCTACTGCATAGCATCTATTTTCCAACTAATAAATGCTTGGTGAAAAATTTCACATGATTTATTTCACGAAATGGAAAATATGGAACAGTTAATCCTGAAATTCTCCCGAGTCGAAAATGTTCTTGGCTTATTTGCTGCATACATAAGTGTAAAACGAAGATTCCTTCATTATCAATTTATACAAGTTTCTTTCCATAAGTGCGTTCTTTTTCTTTGCCAAATTAGAAGACAAATACGATTGGAAAAATTTCTTTTGTTTTAATCTTCATCAACCATTTTAAAAAATAATTCCTTTTAAATGTTTAAAAATGATGACTTAATAAAAGTGACTTTTAATTTCCCCTCCCTGAATCCTTCAGGCTTTTATTTTTAAGCTTCCTTAATCTTTTGATTGTTCTAAAGCAAAAAAAAAATTAATTAAGATAACCATCCAATTATGAAAAGATTCTGATTTGAAGATATACTTTTCGAAAAGAATGCGAGAAAATATTGGGCTTTTTCCTTCAAATTCTGAAAACGGTTTTAATCAGCCTGTGCGTGAACCGGAATCGACTTACTTGGGAAAATATTAAAATCTGGATACTGAACTTTGACGGAAATTTCCGGAAGAAAATAATTGTTCTTTGCCCGACGTTTTAACAATATCCTGTTATCATGCAAAATCTCTTATTTAATACCCTCGTGTTTAAGGAATTCCTTAATCATAAATTGCATAGTGCTATGACATCACAATTTAAATTTTTTAGAGATTATGTGATTTTTAAACATGCCTCGTGTTTAACAATTATAAATTTGCCGGCAGCTTTTGGAAATACCAGAACAAACTAAAAAGATGCAACGTAACACTTAATTTAATTGATTGTTTAATTAATAACACATGACAACAAAATATTTTCTTTTTCTTAATTTAAGTGTGTATTGCCTTAAACTTATTAAACTATTATAATTATTAGTTTTTAAGCTAAAATATTATAGCTTTCTTCAAACAATTTCTTATTTCTCTCTGGGTTTTTGAAAACTGTCATATTTTATTATTTAAGGCTAAACTCCTGATAAAAGTAAATGAAAGGAGATTGTGTTTATAACGAAAGTAAAACATACTTACAATTCCATTTTTTCAACATCGTCATGATAAAACTTGGGAAGGTATTGTACTTTTCGTACTAATCGAAAGGTTTGCATTTTCTAATCTTTTCTGGATAAAACTTGGAATGTAGCACTTTCTCCTATACAGTGTTCCTAATTCGAATGTTGCACTTTCTTATATACGGTGTTCTAATTCAAATGTAGCATTTTCTCTTAGATGGAACTACAATATATATAACATTATCATATTTACATTTTAACGACCTTAGTATTGTTTTTCTATATTGGTGAAATCTGTTTTTACCCATTGATCTGAGAGATTTTCTAGGGAAATGCTGATGTGTGATTGTAGAAAATGAACCTTCAGACTCAGGTTACATTGATGCTATTTCATTTTTTTAAAAATTTTATTTATGAACTAATTCTTCTTTTCAAAAGAAATCTTCTTCTTTCAGAAAATTGCACCCTAATATTTTTTGTAGCCATCCTATTTTGTCTCAGTGACAGTGACAACCATCGTGCAAAAAATCTGCCATGAAGGGATTTTCAACTGCCACAGCAAACATACCAATTTTCTTTCTTCCCCATTTTTCGTCTCTTTTCCACCAAAGAATTTCAACCAGTTACTTATGTAATTCATAAACGAAGCGTTTCATAGTATCAATTCTGACCCATTCATCAAACTGCACGGTGTTCTTCGCCACTCACTTTCCACGCTGCAATCTGTGACAAGTTGCAGGTCTTCCATCCCCCATTTGACGCACCCCCGACTTCCATCGCTCATCGAGGTGCCAAGAAGTCGTTTTCCTTTTCAATTCTCATCGGATGAGTGACCCCGGAAATCAATCACCTCGCTACATTGCTTATGGAAATATAACATGGACTAATCACTTGCTGACGTCCGCAGGGTGCAGCGAAGAGTTTATGCCAGTGAAAGTGATGCATCACAATCGGTCATTTAGGTTTGGATATGTACCTTTGAATATTGAAGGGGTTAAGATTTTAATATTATTGATGGCAGGGACCTAGTATGTATATATATATATATATATGCTTCGTCAATCTTCCAGTCAATGGAAGAATTAAGTGAATCAAAAATGAATATTGTCACCTGGTGTTACGGGGATTGACAATACGGCTAGAGGAGAAATTTTTCTCTAATACGTGTTACTGTTGAATGTTGTTACTGAGCTTTGAAGAATGAGGAAGTTTCATTCAAATAATGTCTTAGTAAAACATTTAAGATCAATCACACTATTTTTCATTTGAAATTCATTTTTTGGGTAGGATTCAAAACATACTTTTAAACATTTCAATTGATGTCCATATAGTTATTTTAACCAACGAAGTGAGTAACTTTTTTGTGCATAAAAGTAAATTTAAATAGAGTAAATGCTGGTCAAAAAATAAATTTAGAATAAAATTTGGTTCTAAAGTAAAGTTTGATCTTAAAGCATATTTAATTAAGAATAAAATTTGGCCTTAAAATATATTTAAATAAAGTAAATTTTGGCCATAAAAAGTAAATTTAAATAGAGTAAAATTTGTTCTTTATGTAAATTTAAATAGAATAATGTTTCTAGAATATATTTTGTCTTTTTAATCCTTACCGGAAACGGTCTGATCATCAATGACGCAATTTATGTGGTAAGCAGGAAAAAAATAGAAAGCCCGTGAATATGTCTATGTATTCGTTTCTTTTTCTTTTCTTTTTTTCAGTTTTACAATTTTTACAATTCAGTTTACAATTGTGCGGAAGTACTTTCTGTCCTACTGATTTCCTTTCCCCGGCATATGCATTGTAGTTGACAAATCGGCTTCAATTTTTGTGTTTCAATAATTTTGTGATAATTTTTTAAATGTTCCGAAAACAGAGTCAGCTATTGTGGAAATTTTTATGATTCGCAAATTGAAGTATATAATTTATTTTAGTGTACTTATCTTTATCAGTTTATAACTCATATTGTTTCTTCTTATATTCTAAATATATGTATATATTGTTTAGTCAGCAATTCTTCACTTTGACTCGAGGTAATTCAATTCTCTTTAGCAAAAGCAAATAACAGTGCAGGCAAAAGTATAACTAAAGAACTTAACATCCAGACTTTAGTCTTCAGAAAAACTGGAGACGCATTTAATTAAGGTGCACAGTGAAAAGGACAGCTTAATTCGAGATTAAAGTAAACTTTTGAATAGTTCATAAGCTTATAACTAATCCTGAAACTGCCTTCTGAAAATAATTGCATACAGATTACATTAACCATTTATAAAATATTTCATACTTTCCAAAAACTTCACGTTTACATTTAAGACTTTGTGTCTTAATAAATAGGGTATATTTATACCAAAACTCTTCATACTTGTAAGGGTTTAAGTTGATGATTTGACTGGAGAAGACTGGTAGATAGTGCTTTGAGTGGTGGGTGCTTGGTTTTTGACACCTCAATTGGGTTGGTACTTGGTTCGATAATACTTGGTTTTTCGATTTACAAATTTAGAAAGCTATGCTGGGTATGAACACGGTAAATCTATAGCCAAAATTTTCTTCCATCATTCTTACGAATGTTAAGTAGAGGTAAGAAACTCCCAAATTCATCACTGAAAATATTCTTTTAAACTATGATAATACACGGTGGGTGCAGGTGACAGACACTTTTTATGCGGGATACTGGGAGGCTGAATCCTCAATATTCAACTAGCCATTAGATGTAATACCCGATATAAAAAAACCCATTTTTTCATACTGATTTTTGAAAATCAAGTAATAACTACAATAAATTGTTTATTATTATTTTTATCTAGAGGAAAGCACGATTTGAGGCCAGTTCATTTTATTTCCGAACTAAAGAGTCTAGGTTCAAAAACACGACATGGAAATTCATATCAATAATTCTCTTGTCTAGGCCAGGGGTGGACACGATAAATACATGGGCCAGAATGTTCTTTCGACGATAAAGGTTCTTTTTCTCGACGTTCGGAGATAAACGATAGGAGGGTTTGGACCTCTAGATGCATCTTTTGGGAAAGTTCCCTCAAAACAGCTCAAACAAAATATGTGTGCAATGTAGAAGATCCCCGTCTCCCATGGTATGACCTGGTTAACTCTGAATTTGCTATATCCCGGATATTCTAATGGCTGAATGACTCATGTCACAAGCATTTGTAAACAATGTTAGAAATTCTGAAATATTAGAATGTGGAATTCTTATAATTTGAAAAGTTTTTATACTAAAAATAATATTTAATAACATTAAAAAAAAACTCAATACTGTTTTCTAGGAAACATATTATTTACAACAAAAATAAATAAATAATAAAAAAAACTGACGGCAAACAGTAAAGTCAAAATCAATTTAGTTATGATGTCATGGAAATTTATGTTGTGAATTTAAAACAATTTTTGGTATTTCTGGATGAAAACTACCCACATATGAATTAGATTTGTTGCATTTAAAGTAAAACAGGAAAAAATTCCACAAAACATGGCGGAAACATTGCTGAATTTTTAAATAATAAAAGTTTGATGAAAATTGAGAAAAAAAACTCATGAATATAACTCTTTGGTTATGAAAAGTTTTTCCAACTTCATTTCAAATCCTAAATAGGCTTATTAGAAATAAAAAAATATACGATTATAAATTGGAATTCCATTAAATAAATCCACTGTAAATAGCAAATTACATGACGTATTATCTATTTAATTAGTATCAAGTTACAGTTGAGTTACTTTTGTAATTAATTCAGATTTCATTAGATTACCATCATTTGTTATCCGGGTTAATTTTTTTTTTTTGTGAATAAAGATAATTTTGATGTTAGTAAAGGTTACTTTATTATCTTTTTAAGTTACTTTTTAATTTACAATTATCAATTAGATTACTTTGTAAACATATTCTAAATTTTCTTTTATTACTTTTATTTAAGAACTTAAAATATGTTCATAAATAAGGAGAAATTAGAATATGTTCATAAATAAAAATAATAATAATTTTTCATAAATAAATCTCTTTTACCCGTATCACTCCAAATGATCATAGAAATTTTTCAAGATTTCTTGCATTTTCTAAGAAACGGCAGTATATTTTTTGTGGTTGAGAAAATTGCAGAAAGAACTTTTTTTTATTCGTTGTTGAATTTCCGTTAAAAAATAAGTAAACTATTTAGTTTTTTACTTTTAATCATAGCATATTTCTGAATCTTATGCAGATATCTTTAAGATTTGAAAACAATTATATATCGATGAATAGAGTTTCAATAAAAAAAATCACATAGATTTCAAGCACTTTCAATTTATTTAATTGTTGTATTTTTTTTTTTAATTTGTATTATTCCAAAATTAATTTTCCGATTTTCAGTTTTTCCTTTCATTACACAATATTTTTATTATATTTCGTCGAAAGAGTGGTTTTAAGTGAAATTCAACCAAACATAAGAATTATCTAATAAAAGTGAAATTTCGCTAAATTTAAGAAATAATTATGTGAAATTCCACTAAACATAAGAATTAACTAATTAAGTGAAATTCCATTAAATGTAAAAATTAAATAATGTGAAATTCCACTAAACGTAAGAATTAACTAATTAAGTGAAATTCCACTATACATAAAATTAATTAATTAAATGAAATTCAACTAAATATAAGAATTAACTAATTCAGAAATTCAGCTGAATATAAGAATTAATTATTTACGTTAAATTCAATTAAATAGTATAAAAATTAACTAATTTACAGAAACTCAACTAAATACTAGTTTGATGGAAATGATAATTTTAATTTCTTACAATTTTTTCAATGCAGCTGGCAAAACACTTATACATGGACGTCTTGGATGCCTTAAGGCAAGCGCTGCACAGACGTTACTCACTTTGCATTACGCAGGGGGCGCGCGTAACTTGAAGAGAAGCCACGGACGCGGAGTAACATTGCCCCCGCAACGCTCTACGATAATATTAGACCGAGACCTACGGTATAAAGTGGATTCGAACCACTACGCTCATCCATGGCACCGCCGGACTCGAACCCGAAACCTGTTACATTACCGAGCGCCAGAGTGCTGCCACTCGGCCATTCAGGCCCCATTTTCTTACAATTATATACGTATTTTTTTTTTTAATGTAAAATCAAATATTTATTCAAAAAAAAAAATTAGCCGAAAATAAAGGTATTCACTGAAATTCTTGATAATAATAATTAATAATTAAAAAATAGTTGTACTGTTGAAAATACAATAACTTTTGTCATTCATTTTTTCATGAATCTGTAGAAAAGTCAGAAAATTCAGCAATATTAATCTTTTACGCTTAATTTAATTTTTGTAAAGTATATTAAGTTGGGTAAGCATTTGTTAAAAGTAATGTAAATATATAAATAAGAAATATTAAATGAATAACTTAACGCATACAAATATTATTTTTCAATTATAAATTATACGGAAGTTTTTAAATTGTATTACTTTATAACGTGGGTATAATTTTTACTTTGTATTCATTACATATATTTACAATGAATTCATATTAAATTAAATTTCAGAGAACATTGTGCATCTTAATTTAATTCCTTAAATATAAAATATAGATAATAAAGAAGAAATTAAAATTCAATTTTCATTTCATACAGTTTTTTATTTCATAACAGAAATGGTTTTTGTATTCTATTAATTGAATTTCTATACAAAAAATGGGAAGAAAACTTTATTAAAAACACCAGACGTCTTGATAGAGAAAAATAAGACTTTCTTATATAAGGAACATTAAAATATTTAGAAAAAATTATTTTTCAAACACTTTTACGTTATACTTTTAAGAAAGCATTTTGTTTATGCTATTTAGAATTTATTGTCCAAAATCCATTTTAAAATATTTAATTAATAATAAATAAAATAAAATAAATTTAATTTTCATATAAATTAAAAAAAAATATTTTAATTTAAATTTTTAACTTCTGACTAATTTTTATTAATTAGAAATATTAAAATTTACATTTTTTAATTTAAAATTAAATTTAAAAATTAAATTTTTAATAATTATATCTGGACGAGCCAGACGTGAGGACAGCATGTTGACTTTCTGAACTAGAGGTTTGAGGTTCAATACCCGATAATCAAACCCGTACTAGGAATGGGCATGATAAAACTATAGGCTTTAAAAATAGTTTTTCAAATTCTACGAGGAAACAAAAGAGGATGATGAACATTTATTATGCCGAGCCTGAAGTGGCATTTTTCAAAATATTAGAGTGTAGCGTAAGAAACATCCTCTAATCTTAAAAATAATATTTCCTATGTGACGCTGAAACTGCTAGTTTTTAGCGATTTTGTCTTAGAAATGTGTTCACTATTTAAAAATAAGAACAACAGCGTCATGCAATATATTTGTTTCCTCATGTATAAATAGCTCCGTGCATAGTGGAAGTCAGCGCTCGATATTGTAAACATCCTGTCTGCGTGGGCGTGAGCTGATTGGAGGGAGAAAAATGCAACACCGGCCGTGTGCGTTTAGTTTTCGAATAAAAGAGACATGTTTTTACTGTCCACTAGTGCTACGTATTTTATTCCTAGACCATACAATCTTTAAACTTCACAGCCTATAAAAATAACAAAAATGTGTTATTTATTTTTGGTATTGAACATTTTTATACTAAAAGCATATTTCAATACTGAAACTTATGATAAACCGCATTTTTCCAACTATTGAAATGTATATTAAAATTGTTTCATATCAAAATAGTTATAGCAAGGAAAAATAAATTGATATGTTACTGCATTTCAAAACATTTGAGCCTACTAAATCAAGATTACGATTTTAAATCATTTGAAGGTATATAAATATTTATATGTTTCCTATACTATTCCATCTATGACATCTATAACATCCTATACTATTCCATTTTATGACATCTGTACTGGCAGAATAAAAAGTGAATGCCAATATTTCTGAGATCCCAAAACCATTTTTAACCTGGGGCGAGAGAAAAATAATTTGCTGTAAATTACAATGTTTATCTCAACTCGCGACAATTTTATATCCTCCAGAGAAATATTTCGATGGCCGACGGCATTCATTTTTTTCTTAAAAAGAACCCTAGTTGTTTCCGTAAATGATGGTATTTCTGGGATTAAGTTATATCTCAGAATGAGGAAAATATCAGTTTCTGTCTTTAAATAATCATTTTATTAAAAGATTTCAACTAAATGCATAAATGTAAATAAATTCATTTATTTCTTCCAAGAAACAAAATGTCACATTTTATTTCTGAAATAAAATATTTTTTGTATTTATATTAAGTATTTTTTTTATCTCCACAAAAAAATAATAAATAACTGATACATACTGACTTGTGGTACTTACAATTTATTTATTTACAATAATAGGTATTGATATTTGTAAATGATGGTTATAATGTAGTTATCAAAACTCTACAAGTATTTATGCAAATCTAATAAAGATTTTTAAAAAATGTTATGATACTTAAAATAATAATAATTTATGATTAATGAAAACAATAATAGTTCACTTTAATTGTAAAAATAATTCATTGCAAATGAAAATAGTAATTATAAGAAATGAAAACAATAATAATTCACTATAAATCAAAAACAATAATGAATGAAAACAATAACAATTCTCTATAAATCAAAAACAATAATAAAATGAAAAGAATAATAATACACTATAAATAAAAAGCAATAATAACAATAATAACTGACTATAAAACAATAATAATTCACAATAAATCAAAAGCAATAATAATTGATCATAAAACAATAATAATTGCAATTATAAATCAAAACAATAATAATTCATTTCCAAAAAACAATAACATTTCAAAAACATTTCATTAAAAGCAATAATAATTTATTAATTTATTTTTATTGCTCAATCGTAAATTAAATTTTCAAAATATTAAAAATTATAAGAAAAAAATTAATATTACTAACAGATATATATTCAGTTGCCATAAATTTCATTGTAGAAAGGGTGTCCTTATATTTGTTGAAGTTTTTCAAATTTTACTAATAAAAATATAAAGTTCATTGCAACATTTAAATATGAAAATATAAAGTTTATTGTAACAATTGAATATGAATAATGCATTGATATTTTATTAAAAAAAAAAACTGAAAAAATATACAATTTCTCAAAATAAATTATACCATTTAAAATTTTTATTGTAATTTCACAATGCTTTTCAGAATGACAAAAATTCGAATTTTCACAATTTTGTAATTTAATTTAAATTTGTAGGAATAATTTAAATAAGCCTTTCGAATTGAAAATTTTATTGAAATGTATTTCATTTACTATTTGAACTTTTTTTAACTTAGAAATAAAAAATTACTAATAAAAGAGAAACATTTTTTTTTTTTATTTACAGTGATTCTATTGTGATGATTTGAAAATAATCCATTCTAAGAATTTGATATCTACAAAATATCATCAAACGTTTATACATGTGTTTATAACATTATATTTTTTGACAAATTTAACTCCTAATCGAAACGACATATTTGAAGATTAACTTAAGTATATATCTTTTGAAGATTATTATTTCTATTCATGTTTTGAGTATTTTAATTCAAACTGCATTTTGAATTTCAAAAATATATATAAATGCAGTAATAGATTAATGATGCTTTTATATGAAGAAAAGTTGCATTAATAAGAAATTTCGAAATTCGTTATCAACAAAATGGAAATTTTCCTTCAAATAAATATATTTATAATTGAAAACAATATTTTTTTTTTTTAAGGGTGAAAACACACACAATATTTTTTTATTTTAAGGGTATCACACACACACACACACACACACACACATATACATACATAGGTATTGAAATGTTTGAATAACGGCATCTCCTAAATGGTAATTCGTTCACGTGCTATTTAGAATTGCGTTAGAGGACATCATGTGATAGTCATAAAAATTTAAAACATTTCTCCTTCTAATGCGGTATAGTTCGTTTTAGATTGAAATATTTTCAGAAATATAGTTACTTCTAATCCTATGATTATTTTGTAAGAAACCTGTATTTTTTTATACATTGTTGATGAGTAAATGGTTAGTTCTAATACTGAGATCAACAGATAACTGTTGATGAATAGGAGTTCTAATATTGAAACCACACAACTGTTGATGAGTAAGTGTTTCTAATACTGAGATCAGATAAATATCTCTTATTTTATGATAATGATCTAAAGTAAAATGGGTCGATAGAAATGCATGTGGCTTCTTCTTTTGTAAAAATGTGAAATCTCATTACGTAATAAAACTGAATACATAAAAAAATGAATCACAGAACGAATCACTTTATGAAACTTGATTAACTTTGTGAAACGAATCACTTTATATTTTGACATTGCTGGTTTTCTATGACACCCTTATAAAATAAACAGCAAATTTGCCGTGTTAGAACTCACAGGACCGAAGCGAGAAACACCAAAAACAAAACAAGTCGCAATTATTTGTGAAAAAAAAACCAGCGAAACATCTCTTAATCTCTCTTCTTAATGGAGAAAGAAAACTGTTATGTCCCATTATTTTTGTAATAGAAGTTCTGAGAAAGACCATTTCTTTTCCATCACAACCGTCCGAAGCAATCAAAGTGGAACTGAATCATACTGGTAGAAAAGAAATAAAAGTTAACACAGTTTTCAAAACCAAAGCGATGAATTAGAAAAGGAAGTTCTGCTACAACGAATGGAGAATTAAAAGATATTAGATTTGACAAACGCGCATCGGTTGTTAAGGTAGTAGAAGATTTTAAGATAACAACGAAAAAAGAATAACATAATTCAATTTTTTTTTCCATGAAGGTGTAAAATTTACGTTTCTCTTTTGATTTGTATTATTTAAAAAGGCTTCTTGATTGCAGAAGGAATAAAATTTATTTCATTTTTTCGTTTCGAATGAAATACATTTTTTGATAATATGAGTAAATAATGAGGATTGAAATCACGAGTGTCATTTTTTAACAACAACAAAAAAAATTCAACCAGAAAGTAAATAATAATTTGATGCTTAATATTAAATTAGTTTAACAAGTGCTTTGACATTTGACTATAGTGTACGTATCCAATTTTTTAGAACATTTCGCTTAAAAACATTCTTTGCTTTTTGTCCGAACAGGCTTCCGCTTTTTAATTTAATTTTTTTAGCAACATATATTTTGTTAAACGTTATTTTACTATAATATATTTTTAAGAATGTATATAAAAATGGTGAGACAAGAAATATGTAAAAAATAATACTCCATCCAGACAAAATGTGACAATGCTTCCTCCTACATACTGTTAAGAGTGCCGTTCTGGAGAAATGTGTCAGTAGACCTCGAGACTCTCACCCGAAAGGAAGTACAACACCCCTGTGCTGCTGCTCAGAAAGTTTAGTTTATAGTCTCATCCCGAGAGGAAATGTATTTAGCGCAGACCTGCGCCTTATTTGGCCTAAAGAGTCTCCCACAGAAATTAAATATATTTCACGCAACCTGTGTATAACCGAATGTCGGGGTTTTGGTTTAGAAGTGGAATCCCTCCACGAATCTATAATTATCTCTTTTTAAATGTGATAAATAGTATATGTCTCTAATTGTAGGTGTGTGTCCATAAAGGCTAGATCTCCAACCTCAGCCTCAAATTTAACAACTCAACCACACCCAGTTGCAATCTGGTTGCCCAACTTGCACACTTCACAAGTTAAAAATTACTTTACTTTAAAAGTATATAAATTAAAAGTATATTTATTTGTAGATTTAAAAAAAAAATTACTTAAAAGTAAAATTATTTGTAGATTAAAAAAAAACATAAAATAACTTATTTTTTTCATTTTTAAAAATTTTACTTTCCTTACTAAGCATGTTTTCCTGTTTTAGTCTGTCAAAGAAATTTGAAATTATACAAAATACATATTAATATAATTATTTAAAAAAAAATTGACATTTTATAACAAGGGACATATCGCTAATGAATAGTAGATTGAGAAGTTATCGGGATAAAATAATTCAAAATATAAATCCGCAATAAGAACTCAGGTTAGAAACAAGCAAGATATTCCAATAAGCTGCAAAAAAAGAGCCTGCAACTTCAGCTTTGAATACGGAAAAGAACAAATAAGCAATTTTCTCGAAAAGAGGAGAAAATAGGCCCGATAATATCATTGAAGGATCGGGTCTTCGCACCAAACCAAATTACCTTCTAAAGTGAAATATGCAAATAACATCAGTGATCCAAAATCGCTGCAAAATGAAAACAGTCTTCAAATGGGGACAGATTTAAATCTCGATAAAACTTTTTCACAGACTTTCAGCAATCTACTACTACTGTTTGACTCTTTCGTTGTTTCAGTAATGGGATAGACCATTTTACTTTAAGAAAGCAGGATTTTATTTGGATATGTTTTCAAATGCTTTGTATGTTGATCTGAAGCCATGTTCTACCAGAATAAGGAGATATATAGCAAATTCTACATTATCCAGTACAAGCAACATGATCGTCTTCTCTTATATTGCACTTACATTGTTTTCTTTGTAGAACAAAAAGGTACAAAGATAATTCTTTTCCTTCTCATGCTGAATGAAAGGACATTCGGATTAAAGATTTGTCATCATTATTCTCGATATAGATACTTTGTAAGTTTTAGATTTGGTATCTTTCATAGGGTTTCAAACCAAGTACCTTCATTTGGAAGCATATTATGTTTTATAGGTGGCGGCTATAGTCCTTAAAATTATACAATTATGTGTTGATGTATGTATATATATATATATAAACTTTTTATACTTTTTTATGATTTAGCATAATTTTAATATCATTCATTGTTGAAAATATTTATTCTAAATAAATACTAATATTTTCTAAAAATAAATCTTTTAGCTTATATATAATTATTCTGTACGTTTGTCACTGAACTCACCTAAACGGCTGGAGCAATTTCGATGAAATTTTTTGTGCGTGCTGTGAGGGGGACCCTGGATGGTTTAGATTCGCAATTAGATCCGGTAGGTGGCACCGCAATTGCCTTCTTCTTCATAAAAAAGTTTGTCACTGAACCTCTTAATCGGCTTGACCGATTTTGATGAAATTTGCGTGTTTTGACGATGGTAGCAGATGTGTTTGCAGATGGTGCTACATTTTATTAACTTCTATACCGGTCATCGAATCGCTATGAATGCTATTAATAATATGTATTGAAGTATGGAAAATATGCTCGTACTATTCACTTTTGTTTACTTGCCACCAGTGGGTGCTGCAGCATTTCGACTCATATCGTTCAAACGATACCCATGAAAATTAGTATGCACATATATTGGAACATAGATAATATATTCGAGATAGGTAATTTTCTACAATGCATTATTTTTTGGCAGGACAACGCATGCCGGGTTCTGCTAGTCAATTTAAAAATACACTGAACTTTGCTTATCTAAAGAACCATAAATAATAAGTTTGAATTAAAGTCAAATTATTTGAGATACATTTTTATCATTACAAGTAAGAAGAAAAATTTTTGTAAAAAAATATATATTAATTTTGTACATTAATATTTATTAAAATTAAATGCTTATATAATTATTGTAATCATACTCAATTAAAATTTTGTATATCTATGAAATAGCTTTTATAGCTAAATATTGCCACTTTTTAAATTTCTTTTATCACTTTTACTTACAGAAATAAAATACCAGAAAACGTCAAATATAATTTATGTTGTGTGTATGTTTAAAAATATATTATCCTATCCTGTTACCTGGAAATTTTATTTGTTATTTAGTTTTCAAATTTACTACCGTTATAGACAAATAACCAAAACACCAGCTGCATATTTTATCCATCCATACATATAGAAACTTGAATATTGAACAGACGCATAAAATATCACATACCCTCAAAGACTTTTGTAGGTTTATTATTTTATTTCATTAAATTTATAACTCTTCAAATGTACAAGCATAGTCTGCTTTTTTAGTGTGTGCTGAGTCTTTGTAAATGTTATACATTATGTAAGTTAACAAATATGAATAAGTATGACAGAGTTATATATTTTATTTATCTCTCGAATATAAAATATTTTTCAACTCTCGAGATGTGGTAAAGTACGCAGATAGCTGCAGGAGGAATCAAGTTCGAATCACCTGGAATCTCCCAGTGCAGTCACTGATTTCAGAGACAAGAGGCATCTTGACGATTGTCACATTCGGTATAAACAACTTGCACCAAGATTCTTCGGGAGTGTTTAGTGTAATATACCTTGTCACTCGCCAATTGGGAGTATTTAGTGCAAAAAGCCCCCCAACCTCTAAGGAAGTCGTTAGCCATTAGATGATTGTACTTGACATATGTACGTGGAACACTGGGCGTAATGACATATTCTTTCAAAAAATGCAGGTGTACAATTTGTATAATTAAAAATTTCTTGTTTGCAAAAAGTAATGTGTTAGTAATAGTTAACAGAAGAATATTGAATTGACTACTGTGCCCGAAAAGTAAATCAATTTTCAATTTAAATTTCTCCAGGACTTATGGAATTTCAATTTTTTTTCATTTTTAGGTTACTGGCACAGTTCTCGGCATCTGTGTGAAATATGACGTCAAAATATTCATTTAGCGTTTGAGTTACGCTTGGCTTTGTGAGACGCTAAAACTGATTACGGCGATTTTTGAAATGTCTGAATGAACTGAGAAAAGAACTTACATAACTTTCGTTTGCGGAAACGTATAGAATGCTACAGAAGGCGTTCGGTGAGCATTCCTATATCAGAAAGAATTGTTCGCAAAGGGTATAAACAGTTCAAAGAGAACGCGTTAAAAACAGAAAAGAGAGTTCTGGTCGACCAACCACCCCTCAACCGACGAAGCTCACGCCCAAAAATTAAACTTTTTGATGCTTGCAAACCGTCGGTTTACAATTAGAGACCTCACTAATGATGTTGGAATTTCAAAGGATAAGTCAATTGTAACAGATGATCACATTTATAAAATAATCACATTTTAAAAAGATGTTTTGGGCCTCAAATGCGTCAAATCTCGATTGGTACGAAAAACACTGAATTTTTTTTGGAAAACATCGTCGCGTTGTGAAATAATGCTTTCTGATTATCAGGACAAGTTGAAACACATCATAACTGGAGATGAGATTTTGATTTATGCTGACGACCGGAAACAACCGATCAATAGAGCAAATATCGTGACAAAGGTGACGCAATACCGAAAACAGCACGCCAAAGTCGCTGAAAAATCAAGGTCATGTTGTTGTCTGTTTTTCTTCGATCACCGTGGTCTGGTGCATTATGAATTCTTTTTGCAGGCCAAACTGTCAACAAGAAATATTATTTGAATGTTATGCGTCGTTAATGTTAAGGTAATCATAAAAAAATGCCCCATTTATGGAAAGACAACTCTTGGATCTCTCGATAATGCACCAACTCACACTGCATTGATTCTTCGTGACTTTTTCGCCAAAAATGAAACCCATATCACAATTACCGTATTCACCGAATTTAGCACCGTACGATTTACAATCAGAGACCTTTGCTGATGATGTTGGAATTTCAAAAGGATCGCTCAATTCCAATTTGGGCCTCAAACGCGTAAAATCTCGATTGGAACTGAAAACACTGACTGCGTCAGCTCTCACTGCATTGATTCTTAGTGACATTTTTCGCCAAAAGATGAAACCCATATAGTTCCACAACCACAATGTATGCACACCGTGCGATTTATAGCTATTGACTAAAACCAAAAGACCACTCCGGTGACACCGTTTTGTGTCTATCGGATAGATTCAATGTGAATAGTCACGCTCTATAAGGCCATCCTTGCCGATGACTTTTTAGCATGCATTGGGGTTTGGAAAAAAAGTTGGCATTTAATTTGCATTGCGTCGGAGGGGATTACTTTGAAGGCGATGAAATAAATTTGGAAGAATAAAGTTTTGAAATAAATAAAAATTGGTCTTACTTTTTTAGTCACAGTAGTATTGTATACATTTCCTCTTATATGCATAATGATTTCTTCTTACAGTATATCTATCTTGGAGATATTTCGAGCTCTTATTTTTTTTCCTTTACAATGATGGAATACCTGATTTATGGTTACAATATTTACAAAGAAATGAGGGTGCATTGAATAAAATGTTACCAGTGCCGACGTATGATAAGTTCTTTTACTTTTGGGGCACAGTAGTAAAATCTATGCTAGCTTCTCTTTGGTATCTGTTGACATACGCTGTAAAATACTTTTTGTTCCATAGCCCTATATTTTATGTTCATCTGTCTTTTGTTTAAAAAGCTTCTGCAGTACGTTTGTCCCATGCTTTTTAAGCTAATCCGATGTTTTATGTAGAACGTGTACATATTATACACTCCAAATGCGATCCCAAACTTTAGATATAATATTTCAAAATATTCTTATGATTTCTTCCATTATATAAAAAAATTCAAAAACTAAACACGAATTTGACGATAACTGTTGTGAAATTTATTGTTTTCATTCGTAATTATTTGTTAAATTATATCAAATAACATATCAAGATTGAAAAGACAAAAATGTGAACAATTATCAAATTAAAAAGGAAAAATCATTAAAAATATGTATTCCATTCATTTTTATTTTAATATACTTCATTATAAGATTGAATAAAATAAATTTTTTATGTCAAAAAGGAAGTTTTCTATAAAATTGTATATTGTTATCGTGGTAGGGTGAGATCCAGTTCAAATATCTCCACTAAGAAAAACATAAAATATATTTTATGTACAATAAAAATATAAACATTCTATGCATAACATAAAAGCATAAACTATATGATAGAAAACAAGTCATATTTTATTAGTGAATCATATCTAACACCAAAGGAAAGTCTGGGAGACAATCGGGGAAGACTGGGAAAAAAATTTAATGGAAAAACTCTCAAAAGGGTTGTTGCCAATTATATCTCTGATATATGTATTTTATGTAAGGCAGAGAAAATGAATAAGGCCCATCTACTTATTTGCTCTGGTCACAGACTCCTGGCTTACAACCGAATAGCGATCGTTGTACTCGTTACTGAAGGACCAGAGAAAACATGCCTTCATTACAAGGACTTTATTATGGTTCTTCTAGATTTTTAAATTTTTTATCCCCAGAACATGCAGCTGGTTTTTTAGCTGCTTTAAGGCCTTTGGTCATTTTTGTTAAAAATGTCTGGTCTTTTCTATGGAATTTCTATGTTTCTACGGTAGAGAGTGGCCAAATTTGTATGGATTGAGTTCCAATAAAGCCATAAGTAACAACATATTCTATGACTGTTTCGTTTTATATATCACAAACTTACTCATAAATAATTTATAATTACATTGTATTCCAAATAATAGCTATGAGAATAAAATTTCTTATATACGTATATATGATAAACGGCATTTTTGAAGGAATTTGAATTGAAATATAATTTGAACTGAACTGGAGCTGAATAAATTTGCTGAATTTTCAAGTGACATGTAAAATT
Source organism: Caerostris extrusa (assembly GCA_021605095.1). NCBI lineage: Eukaryota > Metazoa > Arthropoda > Arachnida > Araneae > Araneidae > Caerostris > Caerostris extrusa. Next base: position 45,963 of record BPLR01010649.1, on the reverse strand, counting down.
TGAATTTTACATTTTTTGGATCTGATCATATACTATATTTGACACTAACGCTGTTACTGTAAATCTCTGAGAAAAGGAATTTAATTTGCAAGTAACCTTTTTTAATAAACTATGTTAGTGCCAAGGCAATATCTTTATTCTTAATAATAAACAGAGAATGTCCTAGAGGTACCAGCAGCCACATCAGTTTGTAAAACAACCCAGTTTCACTTAATGCAGAAACAAATTACCAACAGCATTCATTATTCAATTAATCCCAAATACAAAATATCGGGACTTATCACAACATCAGTTTTCAGTCAGACCAGAAACACCAAACCGTAACGTTGGAGGAATTTATGCCACCGTACAGAAGTCGATTCTGTTTGGTAATTCAATAACATGGCAACCGCTGGAAGAATTGAATCAATCCAATTACATCTCAGGAAGGTTTGCGTCAAAGCTCTTCCTTTTCCCAGAAATTTCCTGGAAGGGACTTTTATCATCATTTAACGATGTCCGCTAGAATGAGGGGGCTTGGTTCTCAGATATATAAAAAAAGACACTTTGGTGCAGAAAACGAATAGTCAAAAGTAACTATAATAAATAAAATTTATACTGTAATCGTCAGATAGTCAATCGATATTTTATATGCATTTTCATTATTGAAGCTATTTTTTAAATATATATATATTTTGGAAAGCTATATAATAAAAATGATAAAATATATATTTTGGGTACTCTTACAATATTCAATATTCGATGTTCATCAGTACCTAAAATTTAAAGTACGTAGATATTTATTTCCCGCTAATTTTTTTTTTCAAAGTGATGGCAATAATAATGAATAGCAGTGTATTAATCTCGAGAACCATGGCGATGCATCAGAGATTTATAGAGAGGATTCTAATAATTCGAATGGCTAAATGTTACTTGAATTACAATAATTAAAACGGGATAAACGTTATTGATCAAAATTCCAGCAATACGTATTTTCGTTTTGAATCAAAAATATTGTTCTCAAACCAAAATATATATTAGAAAAACCGGATCCTTTTGAGATAGGAGTCACCAAACTTTGACTCGCCACAGTTTATTTTGAGTCTTCTACTTCATTGGCGCAACAGCCCATGGTGGGCCAAAGGGTGTCTGCCTACTGGCATTTCTGTACAATAGATGTTTATTATTTTGCGGGTAGGGTTGTCAACCCTATGTCTAATGTTAAATTAGACCTCTAGGTACAGTTATATGGTGTGGTGTAAAGTACTAGTCAAATTAGACCGGGACCTACGGTTTTAAAAGTGGATTCCGCATCTCTGCAAACATCCATGGCAATGCCGAGAGACTCGAACTCTGTGGCATCGAGCGCTAGTCACTCTGTCATCAATCCCAGCAAAAATGGAGTAATTTAAGTAAAATAAATAATTAAGGTGCCAAATGTTACAACCATAATAACCTGAATTTCATTAACAAAGCTAAATGTTCTTTTAGTTTTTTTTCCAAACAAATGTTCTTTATCAGTTGGTTAATGTAGATTTTCGTTGACAGGATAGATTAATAAGAATAAGTATTTCATCAACTGTCTGGGAAATACAATGTTTCAAACGAAAGTATCTCTTTATTTCGAGGGAACAGTTACGCCTTATTTTTCAATATAATTAATAAAGAATATCTTGACACTATGAATATATTTTAGTTTTTTTTCAACATATTCAAAGATAACAATCTAGTTTCTATTTAACCTCTAGCAGAAATCGTTATACCAAATTAATCACAAATGTCAAGGCTTATCACAACATCAGTTTTTCGATTACATTAAAAATACCAAATCGAAACGGAACTTTTGCATACCATACAATAAATAGGAACATCGGAAGTAATTTATAAAATTTAATTACAGATCAAGGAAACAGAACTGTCCTTTTCCCAGAAATATCCTGGTATTAAATTTCTTCATTGCCAGTATCAGTGTTAGTAATCAGTTTAAAGTGCGCCACCGTAGAACAAATGCAAAATCCAGGGATGTATTAATGATATTTAAAATATCTTCAATTCAGAGATAAAATTTACAAAATATATTGCACATTTTTAAATGTACCTCATATATCTAACCTCATAAATGTACATTTCTTTTATTTTTAAACTGGATTTCTAATATACATTTATTTCTATAGCAACACTTAAGAGAAGCCTAGACAAGACCAGAATTACAATCAGTAATTTATTTGAAAGATTTTAGATTTCTGTGAGTTAAGAAGCAAGGTTATAGTATACAGTTTTAATAAATACTAAAACTAACATTTAAAAATACAAACATGTAAAGTCGCAAAAAAATATTTTTGAATTGTTTCCATTTATTACACAAACTATAAGACAACAATCTTTAATAACATGTTTTCTGTATGCAGGATCGTATTTGAAAGTTGTTTTTTTCTCTATGATATTTATTTGACAAAAAAAACATTTTCTTTAAATTTATGTACAATATAATAGATAAAATTGTATCTTGTACATTAGATTGTTTAAGCTTATTTCGGTTCCACATTAAAAATTTGTGAAATAAACTTTTATAAAAAGTCGATAAATAAAAACCATTAGATATTTTCTTTGCTCTTGGTCACTATAAAAATCGGATAAAGTATAAAATAATATTTATTAATTTAAAAGATTTTTCATTGTATTATATTATTTTTAAATATAAAAATTAAATACACCTGTGTATGATACTTTTCAAGTTTTCAAGTGTCACATGTCAGTTTTTCCACACTTTAACTAGCTAGATGAGCTATAAAGAATAAATATTTATTCTTACTTCATCTAAATATAAAATAACACTTAACAAAAACACAGCATAAAACACTTAATAGTAACAACACATAATACAAACTTAACAAAAACGTGTTACATGGAAAAACCTTTTTTATACTGTGTTTTTTGCCTTTTAATCCAACAATATCCTAAAGCAACAAACAGTTTTTAAAATAGCTTTTACACTCAAATTTGACACAAACCTAACAACATCACCGCATTACAAAATTAAAACTTTTTGCATAACATCCCAGTCACCATTTAGGCTAGAAAGGCTAAACCAAAACGTCAAGAAGTGGAGGAATTTATTCATATCACCCGAAAACACTCGCTTCGTTTTTTGTAATTCTTAATAACGCTGGAAACCAATGAAATAATTTTCATTTAATTTACTATACCCCTCAAGGATGGTTTGTAAACAAGAGTTCGTCCATTTTCTAGAAATTTCCTGGAAGGAAAACTTCCACGGCGCCGTTTAACGACATCCCAGAGGAATCGAGTACATGGCGACCCGTTATAAGCACCGCACTTTTGTACGAACGCACCTTTGTTCAAGAAAATTGGCTGTTGCATCTGCAGCCAGAGAAACAATAAAACGGTTCACGCAAGATTTATGTCACGGCGTTGTTTTGTGGCGGAAAGAGATCAATCCATTGTAGGGTATTAAAGTGCTGAGTTATTATGAGAGCATAACGTGATTGAAGTGTCGCGAAAACACATTGTAATGATGCTGGGCGATTTTAAAGAAAGGTAAGGGCAGTGACTTAGCAGTATTGCGAATGGGTGAAAGGTGGAACATAATAAAACTAGGAAATATGGATATGCTGGTTAACCATACTTCCAAATCGGTCGTCATTTCTTACCTCCGGGCTGCTAACTATTTTTATTTTCACTAAGATTTGAAACTTATTAGAGAAAAAATTGTTTACGGTTTCAATGATAACATTAGATTGTGCATTCATAATTTTTATCTTGAATAACTACCAAGAGAATATAATGTATTTAGTCAAAAAGATCTACATATATTTTGCAATCACGTTACAATTTTATTGCAAAAACCAGAAGATAACATTCATCTATTAATGAACGCTATATTCTGGTTTGCAATAAATGTGCAATAATAAATATAAAGTAGTAATATACATTATACAATATACGTAGCAATATACGTGCAGTAATAATTCGTTCGTTAATATTTCTGCATGTAGGATCCGTTTCAATGTAAAGTTTTTTCCTCTATAATATTTATAGCCAAAAACATGTTTCATTTTAAAATTGCTCCCAATAAAATAGATGCAATTGTTGTATAATAAAATGTTTAAGCCTTTCGTAGATCCACATTAAAAATTTGTGAAGATTTGAAACATTATAGAAAATTTCGATAAATAAATACCATTAGACATCCTTTTGCTCTTTCTGATTATAAAAATCTGATGAAGTATAAAATATTTATTACTTTATTGAATTTAATTGCTTTTTATAGTATTATGTTATTTTTATTTTACATAAAAAAAAAGAAATATGCCTGTGTTTGATAATTTTCAAGTTTTCAAGGGACACATCTTTCCATGAGTATATGATGTTTTTTGCATTTATATATTTTTGTTTAATACACTAAATAGCCGGATAGATTATAAATAATATAATAACCATATTTTATAAAAATATAAAATAACACTTAACAAAAACACGCAAAAAAGTCTTATTAATAACACAACATAAAAAACTTAGCAAAACTTATTATATTTGAAAGACATTTCTTATGCTATGTATTGTTAACTTCTAGTACAGCAGTAATCTACAACAACAATTACGTTCAACACAGCCTACTGCTGAAATTTGACACAAACTATCAACATCACTAATGGCAACAACACAAGAATTAAAACTTTTACATAACACCAGTGGAGAAATTTATTTATACCATCCAAGAACACTCGCTCCGATTTTGTAACTCACTAATACAGGAAAACCAATGAAAGCACTTAATTTAATTTAATTACCCCTCAAGGATGGTTGGTAAACTAGAGTTCCTCCTTTTCCTAGAAATCTCCTGGAAGGAAAACTCCCTGCGTCGTTTAACGACGTCCCAACGGAATCGAGTGCATGGTGACCCGTTATAAAAAAGCACCGCACTTTTGCACAAACGCGCTGTTGCTCGAGAAAAAATTGGCGGTTGCAGCTATAGCAGCCAGCGAAACAATAAAACGGTTCACGGAAAAGATTTATGTGACGGCGTTGTTTTGTGGCAGAAAGAGATCCAATCAATTTTAGGGTATTAAAGTGTGGAGTTATTATGAGAACAACATGATTAAGTGTCATGAAAACACGTTATAATGATGCTCGGAGATTTTAAAAGGTAGGGCAGTGACAGCTATTGAATGGGTGAAAGGTGGAACGCAATAAAAAGTAGGTATGGATTTACAACCAGCACTTCCGCTAAATTCGGTCGTAATTTCTTAGCCCCGGCTACTTTTAACTATTTCATTTTCACTAAATTTGAGTGTTAGTAGAAAAGAATTTTGCAGTTTGAATGATAACTTCAGATTGGGCATTCATAATTTATTTCTCGAATAATACCAAGCGGCAACTTAAAAACGCATCAACGTTAAAAGAATATTATTTAAACACGAACTAATTAATTGTAATTACATATCATAAAGTAAATCATAAATTATCATTAATTTTTGCTTAACACATTTAAAAATTAATCCAATTATATTGCTTATAATTCGAATATTGTTTCGAATATTATTCGTTTGTTAATTTATATTTAAACAACATATTTAATGGGATTTTACATCTTATAAATTAACTTTTATGTATGATATATATATACAATTGGTCGGTTGGTCGGTTTTCTACTTAGTTAATACCAGCTGACTTAGGATTTGCCATTGGAAGCAGACCTTGTATTAGCTAAGAATTTTGAAAATATGAATATCTCCGTATATATGCAGTGTGCCCCAAATTTCATGCATGATTTGAATTCCTAAAAATCCTAAAGAGTTCGGAATATTTGGTAATGAAAGAGCTGATTCTCTCATGAAAATGCACCACGGGGAGTGAGTGAGTATACAGAATTGTTTTCAAAACAAATCCTCTTCTAGCCTTTATTAAAGCATTACTCGCATGTATTAGGACGCCCTATATAAATGCAAGAGCCTTAGTTTTGTTTTATGAAATCCTCTCTTCATTTTAGTGGAAATAATAATAATTATTATTATGAAATCCCCTTTTATGCTTAGTAGACAAATAATTATTATTATGAATACAATCCTAAATAAATAGTTATTGGGAATACATTTGAAATATATTTGTTTAGGATAGAATAATTACATTACACATGCTTAAGTTTATATGACAAATTTTCATTATTTTAGTTCTGCAATATTTTCCAAGAATATTAAAATCTAAGCCAAATTTAACTTCTCTGCCATTTTTTCAATTAAAATTACTAATTTTATAAAATAAAAAAATTGTTTCTTGCAGAATAATTTTCTTTTACGATAAAACTAATTTATGATCAGTTATTCAATTGCAACAATTTTATTAAGATTACAACAATAATTTAAGATGAACGAAATTAAGCGTTTGTTTTCTCCTGAGTCATTCTTTTCTTTACCAAATTATAAATAAATACGATTAAAAGGAAAACCTTTTGTTTGATATTTATCGGACATTTTAAAAATCATGCATTTAAATGTTTAAAAATGATGACTCAATAAAAGTGACTTTTAATTTCCTCCTCTGATCCTTCAGGCTTTATTTTTAAGACTCCTTAATCTTTTGATTGTTCTAAAGCAAAAATTAATTAAGATAACCATCCAATTATGAAAGATTCTTGATTTAAGACGCATACTATTCGAAAAGAATGCTGAGAAAATATTGAAACTTTTTTTTTCCGAAATTCTGAAAACGGTTTTAATCAGCAATGCAGTGAACCGGAATCGACTTACTTGGGAAAATATTAAAACCTTGATGCTCAACTTTTGCGGAAATTTCGAAAGAAAATATTTATTTACTTGACGTTTAACAATATCTATTTATCATGCAAAATCTCTTATTTAATGCCATCGACATTTAAGGAATTCATTAATCATAAAATGCATAATTGTATGACATCACAATTTAAATTTTCAGAGATTATGATTTTTAAAACATGCCTCGTGTTTAACCCAATTATAAATTTGCCGAAGCAAGCTTTAGAAATACCGGAAGAAACAAAATGATGCAGCATAACACTTAAGTTTAATTAATTGTTAATTAATAACGTATGCCAATAAAAAAATTTGTTTTTCGTCTTGATTTAGGTTATATTTGTGAGCTCATTTTAAATATTTAATAATTATTTTCTCTCTTTTTTTGCTCAGTGGCTTTTTAATCAAGGGAAAAGTGTATTTATAACGAAAGTAAAGTCGTACTTGCAATTTTTTTTTCAAGATTATAATCATAAAATGTGGGATTACCGTAGTAATCTATATATTTGTATTTTTTTAGTCTATTCTTGATAAAAATTCAAATGTAGCACTTTCTCCATTCTTTTTAATTCACATACGGTCTTCTAATTTAATTAACAAATACAAGTCACTCACATCAATAAAATGAAATAAAACTTAAAAAATTATTATCCATATATTAATATTTAATTTCAACTTCTACCAAAAAGAAAAAAAATCTATATATCTATGATGGAAATAACTAAAAAATAATTATAATAATGATATACTTCTTTTTGGTTTCATATCATCAAAAAATATTTTAAACTGATCTAATTAGTTTATTTAATAAATTAAATTAATGTAGCTATGAATCAAATTGTTTAAATGTTGGTGCATAATTTTAATCGTTTGAAATATTATATTTCTTCTAATATTAAGTTGCATTCAATACTTTTTTCATCAAAATAATTTTTGATAATATCGAACAAATTCCTTGTAAAATAATAAAAGCACTGTACTATTGCTGAAATATAATCAACCCATTGCTATTCAAAATACTATGTACACATATATTTATACATATGAATCGTTGGAAATTTATCAATAATTCCTTTTGTCAAAAGAACTGAATTCACGGAACTCTGTCACAAATGTCATCCCAAGGTCAAACAATATTTTAAACGATTGTAAGAAGCAATATTTTTAAATCGTAGTATTTTCATGAACGAAAAAGCATGTTTCATATAAAATGGCAACTAACAAAGTATATAAATTAGTCTTTTGGTATGACAGTGATAAGTGATAAAGAAAAATCACTGCTTAAAAACATATTGGATTGGTAAGAAACTCGTTTGGTTTTTGATATGTACTTAAATGATGAAACTCAGTTAATTTCTTGAAAACACAATAGATTTATTTTTAAAACAATTTTACATTTCAACATGTTGTCAAAAATACTGTAAATCAAAACTTGAACTCTAACTTTACTTTTGAACTATAACTGTGGTTCGGTATAAAGATCTTTTTCCCCCACACTTCATTGTGGGCAAACAGTATTATAGACACGGGGTTTTTGTGTCCGCAATTTCTATTATTATATTTATATGTATCTATATCGTCATTGTAGTGTGTCCAATAAAAGTATTGAGGAAATATATGAATTGACTGACTACATCCCGACCTTTTGGGTATCTCATTTACGTTTCGTTGGACTAGAAAGGTAAGAGAATTTTATATGAAATTTTTCTAATTTAGGAGATTGTTTGGTGAGTTAAAACTTATGATGATGATGTTACTTTCATTTTTTTTTTAATTTTATTTATCATCTTTTCAAAGGAAATCTATTTCAGACTATCCAGTTTCCAAAATTGCACTGATATTTTTTGTAGCCATTCTATTTTGTCTCAGTGACAGTATAACCTTCATGCAAAAATTCTGTCATGCAGCGATTTTAACTTCTAGTAGCACAAACACAGAATTCTTTCTTTCCCAGTTTCTTCTCCTTCTACCAAAGAGTTTCAACCAGTTGCCATCCAATTTATAAACGAGGATTCGTATAATTTCTACCCATTCATCAAACTCCGAGTGTTCTTCGCCACTGCTTTTTCACTGCAATCTGTGACAAGTTGCAAGTCTTCCATCCCCATTTTTGACGCACCCCCGACTTCCCATCGCTCATCCGAGGTGCCAGAAGTCGTTTCCTTTCAATTCTCATCGGATGGGTGACCCCGGAAATCAATCACCTCGCTACATTGATTATGGAAATCTAACATGGACTAACCACTGACGTCCATGAGGTGCAAAAGGCGAAGAGTTTATGCCAGTGAGTGATGCAGCACAATCGTTCATTTAGGTGTGGACGTACCTTTGAATATTGAAGGGTTAGGATTTTAATATTATTGATGGCCAGGGACCTAGCACATATATATATATATATATATATATATATATATATATATATATATATACATGTTACATTAGTCTTTCTTTCATTGGAAGAATTAAGTGAATCATAAAAGAAATAAAATATTGTCACCTGTTTGTTATATGTCCCTCAACGTGTTCTGACTATACGGCTGAAGGAGAAATTTTCTGGTAATGCAATATTACTGTAATAAGTGTTACTTTCTTGGAGTAAGGAAGTTTCGCTTAAAAATGCCTTGGCAATAACATTTCAAATCAAGCACACTATTTGTCATTTGGGATTCATTTTGGGGTTGAATTTGAAAACAAAGTTTAAAACATTTAATTTATTGTCCGTATAGTTATTTTTTCAAACTAAGCGAGATCATTTTGTTCATAAAGTAAAATTAAATAGAGTAAATTTTGGTCATAAAGTAAATTTAAATATCGTAAACTTTATATATAAAGTAAATTTAAATAGAGTATATTTTGGTCATGAAATAAATGTAAAATAAAATTTGGTTCTAAAGAAGTAAAATTTTGTTTTTAAAAATAATTGTAAATAGAATAAATTGTGTTCATAAATTACATTCAAATACAATAAATTCTTTTCTTACAGTAAATTTAAATAGAGTAAATTTTGGCCGTAAAGTAAAATTAAGCAGAATAAATTTTGTTCATAAATTAAATTTAAATGGACTGAATTTTGGCCATGAAGTAAATTTAATTTGAGGAAGTAGCCATTTGATGCATAAATTTATTTACAGTAAATTATTCATAAAATAAATTTGAATAGAGTAAATTTTGTTTGTAAACTAAATTTTGTTAATAAAGTAAATTTAAATAGAGCCAATAGTGTTCATAAATAACATTTAAATACAGCAAATTTTGTCCATAAAGTAAATTTCATATTATATATAAAAGGTTTCAATGTATTCTTTATATATTTATATGTTTGAGTCATTTTTATTTATATACTCTTAATAAATATTTCTCAGGTTAACTCATTTATCGTTTGCAACAGATCGTCGGTAGTAGCTCTGTTCTGGGGGTAAAGCTGTTAAATAAACCTAACGATGTGCGAGCAAATTACTCTCTTACTTGAGCAAATTACAGAATTCATGACCTTTTCCTTCTTACCGGAAACGGTCTGACCATAAATGACTCAAAGCAATTTGTGTGGTAAGCAGGGTGGGGGAAATAAAGATGTGAATAGTCTCTGCATTCGTTTCTTTTCATCTCTCTTTCTTTTCACTAAATCGCTTTTTCACTGTTTCATTTGCATATCGGAGTCAACAATTTTTAAAATATCCTTCTCAAATTATAGTTTACAATTGTTGTAGCAAGTTTAACGTCACCTAGACGGAATCACTGTAAGGAAGGTTGCTACACTTAATTTTTAATTTGCCTCTGGAATAAAATTGCCTGGAAGATCACCTTAGTCTCCTTTTGCTCGTAAACGAAAATAAATTATTTTCTGGCCAAGGATTTATCGTGTCCATTCCCGGCATATACATTGTGGCTCTCGAATCGGCCTCAATTGTCGTGTTTCAAACTGAGCTTATTTTTTAAATGTGGCGAAAACAGAGTCATATATAGTTTAAATTTTTTTATGAATCGCAAATTGAAATATATAATTTATTTTAATGTACTACTCTTTATCAGTTTATAACCATATTGTTTTTACTTAGATGCTAAATATTTATATATTGTTTAGTCAGCAATTCTTCACTCTGCTATGGTTAATTCCATTCTCTTTAACAAAGCAAATAACAGCTCCAGCAGAAGGATAAGTTAGTTGTAAGAACCTAACATCCAGACTTTATTCTTCAGAAAACTGAGACTTATTTAATTAAGACGTGCAGTGAAAAGAAGAGCTTAATTCGAGATTAAAGTAAACTTATGAATAGTTCATAAGCTTATAACTAAACCTTCTGAAAATAATGGAATACAGATTATATTAACCATTTATAAAATATTTTATACTTTCCAAAAACTTCCCGTTTACATTTAAGACTTTGTGCCTTAATAAATATGATACATATTTATACCAAAACTATTCATACTAGTTGATAGTTGATCTTCGAGAATACTGGTAGATAGTGCTTTGAGTGGTGGGTTGTTTGATTTGATACTCGATTGGGTTGGTACTTGGATTCTTGGTTCGATTTACAAACTGAAAGCTATGCTGGGTATGAACATGACAAATCTATAGCCAAAATATTCTTCTATCATTCTTAAGAATGTTAAGTAGAGTGAAACTCCCAAATGCACCCACTGCAAAATATTCTTTCTAAACTGTGGTAGTACAAGGTGTGTGCATGTGACAGATTCTTTATGGGGCACATTGGAGAACGCTTAATCCTCTACATTCAACTAGCCATTAGATGTAAATACCCGATATAAAAAAACATTTTCTTTGACTTTTTTGAAAATCAAGTAATAACTGCAATAAAATTGAATTTATTATATTAATATTTAGAGGAGCAACCGATTTGATAGTTCAATATATTTTCTAACTAAACAGTCTAGGTTCAAAACACGACATGAAAATTCATATCAATAATTTTCTTGTCTATGCCAGGGATGGACACAATAAATACATAGGCCAGAATGTTCTTTCTACAACTTGGAGATAGACGATAGGAGGGTTTGGGCCTCTAGATGCATCTTTTTGGAGAGTTCTCTCAAAACAGCTGAAGCAAAACATGTGCCCTGTGTAGAAGGACCCCGTCTCTCATGGTACGGCTGGTTAACGCTGAATTTGCTATATATCGGATATTCTAGTGGTTGAAGGACTCACTTCCGAAGCCTTTGTAAAGAATATTAGAAATTTTAATTATTAGAATAAAATATTATTATTTAATTTGGTTTTTACATATATGGATATATTTAATGACATTTTAAATATTCAATATTTTCTTGCAAAATATATTATTTATAGCTAGAAAATTTAAATAATAATAAACTGACAGTAAACAGTAATGACAAAATCCATATAGTTATACTTTGACGGAAATTTATGTTGTGAGTTAAAAAAAAAAAGATTGTTTGCATTGAATTAAAATTACATAAAAAAAAAACATTTGTATTTTCTGGAATGATTTCGAAAAATGATCTTCTATAAATAACTTAATAGCTTTTTTATTTGTTACGTTGTTATTACTTTGTTGTCTTATCTAAAGCTTATGCAGATCTCTTGCAGTTTTGAAGCATTTATATGGATAAATAGAATTTCAACAGAAAAAATCCCAAATTTTACGTACTTTCAAATTTATTTAATTGTTATATTTTAAAATTTTTCTTTAATTTTTATTATTCCAAACTTAATTTTCAATTTTATTCCTTCCTTTTATTACAATAACTTTTTTTATTATACTTCGTCGAAAGAGTGGTTATCATTTCAGTGAAATTCAACTAAACACTAGAATTAAATAATTAAGTGAAATTCAACTAAATATAAAAATTAATTAAGTGAAAATCAACTATATAATAAGAATTAACTAATTAATAATGAATTAACTTCAACTAAATATAAGAATTAACTGATGAAATGAATTCAAATAAATATAAAAATTACGTAATTAAGTGAAATTCAACTAAATAATGAGAATTAACTAATTAAGTCAAAATATATTAAATATAAGAATTAACTAATTAAGTGAAATTCAATTAAATAATTAACTTTACGGAAATGGTAACTTTAATTCGTTACAATTATATACACATTTCTTTTAATATGAGGTTGAATATTTATTAAAAAAATAGAGCATAGAAAAAAAAATCAGTCAAAAATAAAGGTATTCAATGAATTTCAAAATAATAATAATCATAATAATAAGTAAGTAATTAATAATTTTTAAAAATTTAACTCTTGAAAACAATATATTTACGGAGAATATAAATTTTCATTTCTTTAGAAATCTGTAGAAAATTCAGTAAACTCAGCAATAATTATCTTTTTTGCATTTCATTTTCTTTTGTAAAGTATATTAAGTTAGGTAAGCATTTGATATATAAATCAGAAATATTAAATAAATAACTTAAATTATTTTTTTTTTTAATTAAAAGTTGTAGATAAGTTTTTTTAATTGCATTACTTTATAACGTGGCATATTTTTACTTTGTATTCATTACATATAATTACACTGCATTCATATTAAATTAAATTTTAGAAACATTGTACATCTTAATTTAATTCCTTAAATATAAAATATAATTAATAAAGAAGGAATTAAAATTTAATTTTTACTTCATACATTTTTTTATTTCATAACAAAAATGGTTTTGTATTCTATTAATTGAATTTCTATACAAAAAAATGGAAAGAAAACTGTATTAAAAACACCATACGTCTTGACGAAGAAAAATAATCCTTTCTTACATAAGAAAGATTAAAATATTAAGAAAAACTTATTTTCCAAACACTTTCACGTTCTATTTTTAAGAAGTATTTTGTTTTTGATTTGTAGAATTTATTCCACAAATTCGTTTTTAAAATATTCAATTAATAATAAGTAAAAATAAAATAAATTTAATTTTCAAATAAATTAAAAATTCAATTTTTAATTAAATATTTTAAAATTAATATTAGAAATGTTGAATATTTATAATAAAATTAATAATTTTTATTATTTTAATTCTTATCCTTTATACTAATAATTTTTAATAAAATAATAAAAATTAAATTTTAAATTAAATTCTCATTAATTCGAAATAAATATTAAAATTTACATTTATTAATTTAAATTAATTTTAAAAATATTTTTTTAATTATATATAAACAAGCCAGTACAGACATGAAGATAGCATGTTGGCCTTCTGAACTAAGGGCTGCGGGTTCTATACACGATAAGCAAAAACGTACTGAAGTTCCCATATCTAGCCAGGAATGGGCACGATAAAACTATAAGCATTAAAAATAATTCTGCTAAGTTCTAGGAGGAAACAAAGAGGATGAAGAACATTTATAATGACAAGCCTTTTTCAAAAATGAATTGTAGTGTAAGAAACATCCTCTTTCTTAAAATAATAATATTTCCTACGTAACACTGAAACTGCTACTTTTCTAATAGCAATTTCGTCTTAGAAATGTGTTTACTATTCTAAAATAATAACAGCAGCGTCATATAATATCTATGTTGTCTCATGGATAAATAGCTCCAAGCGCATAGTGGAAGTCAGAGCCCAATAAAGTAAGCATCCTGTCTGGGTAGGCGTGAGCTGATTGGAGGGAGAAAGAAATGTAACACCAGCCGTGTGCGTTTGTTTTCGAATAAAGAGACATGTTTTTAGAATCCACTAGTGCTATGTGTTTTATTCCTAGACCATACAATCTTTAAAATTAGATAACTTTCATCCTATAAAAAATAACAAAAATGTGATATTTCTTTGGTATGTGGACCATTTTTATACTAAAAGCATTTTTCAATACTGAAACTTATGATAAATAGCATTTTTTCCAACTGTTGAAATGTATATAAAATTGTTTCGTATCAAAATAGTTATGGTCAGGGAAAAATAAATTGATATGTTACTGCATTTCAAAACATTTGAGCTTACCAAATCCTAAAAGATTACGATTTTAAATCATTTGAAGGTATATAAATATTTATATTTTTCCTATACTATTCCCTCTGCAGTTCTATAAACATAAATCCCAAGAATTATGACATCTGTAATGGCAGAATAAAAAGTGAATGTCAATATTTCTGAGATTCCAAACCATTTTTAACCCAGGGCGAGAGAAAAATAATTTGCTGTAAATTACAATGTTTATCTCAACTCGCGACCATTTTATATCCTTGAGAGAAATATTTCGATGGCCGACGGCATTTATTTTTTTCTTAAAGAGAACCTAGTTGTTTCCGTAAATGATGGTATTCCTGGGATTAAGTTATGTCTCAGAACGTGTGAAAATATCAGTGTCTTTAAATAATCTGCGTTTTATTGAAAGAATTCCAACTAAAAGCATAAATGTAAATAAATTCATTTTATTTCGTAAGAAAGAAATAAAATATCACTTTTTATTTTTGAAATAAAATATCTTTTTTTATATTTATAATAAGTATTTTTATTTTTAATTTCCACAAAAGTAATAAATAATATATAACTGATGCATACTGACTTGTGGTACTTTCAATTTATTTATTTATAATAATAGGTATTGATATTTGTAAATGATGGTTTTAATGTCGTTATCAAAACTTTACAAATATTTATGTAATTCTAATAAAACATTTTTAATAAAAGGGTAATATTACTTAAAACAATAATAATTTATAATAAATCAAAAACAATAACAGTTAATTTTAATGAAAACAAAAATAATTCACTATCAAAAGGATAAATAAACAATAACAGTTCACTAAAAATGAAAACAATAATAATTCACTATAAATCAAAAGCAATAATAATTTAAATAAAACAATAATAATTCACTAAAATCAAAACAATAATAATTTATCATAAAACAATAATAATTCACAAATGAAAACAATAATAATTTACAAATGAAAACAATAATTTTATTACAAGAAACAATAATAATTTATCTATTTATTTTTATTGCTCATTGTTATATTAAATTTTGAAAAGATTCATAAAAATATAAGGAAAAAAATTAATATTTCTGATAGATATATATTCAGTTGCCATCCATTTCCTTGTAGAAAGGAAGTCATTATATTTATTAAAGCCTTTCAAATTCTTAATAATGAAAGTATGTTTTAAGTTTATTGTAAGAATTAAATTTGAAAAATATAAATATTTATATTAAAATATTTGATTAAAAAAACTGAAAAAATATGCAATTTCTCAAACTAAATTATATTTTTTAATGATTTTATTAAAATTTCAGAATGTTTTTCGCAGAATGACAAAAAAAATTTTAATTTTTTTTTAACAATTTTGTAATTTAAATTTATAGGGATAATTTAAATAAGCATTTCAAATTGAAAATTGCTTTCAAATATATATCATTTACTATTTGAAATTTTTTTAAACTGAAATAAAAATATTATTTTAATGTGACAGAACAGAAACATTTTTTTTTTTTTTTTTTAATTACGGTGATCCTATTGTGATGATTTGAAAATAATTCATTCTAGAAATTTGATATTTACAAATATCATTAAATCGGGACAAGTGTTTTACAACATAACATTTTTGACAAATTCAGCTTTTAATTGGAATGACATATTTGAAGAATAACTTACACTAATGTTCAAAAACATATATTTCATCTATTCATGTTTTGAATATTTTTAATTCAAACGGCATTTTGAATTTCAACAATAGATGAAAATGCAGTAATAAATCAATGATACTTTATATATGTAGAAATGTCGCATCAATAATAAATTTTATAAATTCCTTATCAACAAAATGGAATAAACAAATATATTCTTCAGTTTCTCTAAATCATATATATATATATATATTCTTGGGGAGTCGTTTTAGATATTCAATCGCTGTTTGTTTGGATGATACAAACTACTTAAAAACATCTTGAATTTCCGGAACCATTCAAATGGTATCATAGTGAATCCTAGAAAATGCTGAACCTTTTACATATCTGGCGAATCTTCAACATATTTTCTGAATCTTCTGCATGTCAAAATTATATGTGCAAATGCTCATGTTTTCAATATTCAATCACCGTTGTGTTTGGATGATACAGGCTACTTAAAAACATCTTGAATTTGTTGAACCATTCAAACAGCATCATGGCGAACCCACGGATCATACTGAACCCTTTACCTATCTCCCGAATCTTGAACGGGTTTTCTGAATATACTGCATATGAAAATTATGTATGCAGACGCTCACTTAAAAATGCTCATAATTGAAAACATTATTTTCTATTTACAGTGTGGTTTCTATGATAATATCTGTTGCGGTATCTCTAACACACACACACAGAGACAAACATATATATATATATAAATAAAAAAAATGTATCTCCTGAAGAAAAAATTCCTTTGCATAATGCGGTGTTTTTGACTTTTGCAATTGCATTTTTTGAGAATACATCTTTGTACTGAGTATTCTATTGTGAGGCAATATTTCCTGTAAGAATTATGCAATGTAAGTAACTTCATAGCGAGTATTTCTCGTACAAGTTTTCAAAAAAAATGAATACATTTTCTGAATGAAAATTAAATTCTGTGTCTGGAGCGAAAAGTCTACCTTTTCTTTGATGCAAAAACAAAAACAAAAAAACCGTCTACAGATTTTTATTGTCCATATATATATATATCTTTTTTATATATAAAATGAAATGATTTTTTTATCATGCCATTGGTACTTTTTCTTTGAATTCCAATGCAATAAAATTAGTGTAATCAAAAAATTAGATGTCACATTAATTATTTATTAGGAACAAAGTTAAAACAACATCAAAATTTAATATCCAAGAAATTTCAAACTGAAGAGTGGCTAAAATTGAGACCACACAATTGATGAGTAGGTAGTTCATCAATTCTTGTGGTCAATGGTTCTATGCTCAATGGTTAATAATGAGACCACACAATTGTTGAGCAAGTAGTACTAATGCTGAGATCACACAATTCATATTTATGATAATAGCCTAAAGTAAACAGCTGATAGAGTACATATACTTCTTTTTTGTAGAAATAAGGAATCATATTACACTATAAAATTAAATGCATAAAAATTGCGAAAAGAATCACTTTATACTTTGACATTGCTAGTTTTCTGTCACACTTTATAAATATTAATTGCCGTGTTTAGAACTCACAGGACCGAGGCGAGAAACACAAAGAAAAACGAGTTACAATTATTTGTGAAAAAACAACAACAGCGAAACATCTCTCTTAATCTCTTCTTAATGGAGAAAGAAAACTGTTATGTCCCATTATTTTGTAATAGAAGTTCTGAGAAAGACCATTTCTTTTCCATCACAACAGTCCGAAGCAATCAAAGTGAACTAAATCACTCTGGTGGAAAGAAATAAAAGTTAACACAGTTTTCAAACCAAAGCGATGACCAGAAAGGAAGTTCTGCTGCAGCGAATGGAGAATTAAAAGATATTAGATTTGACAAACGCGCATCGGTTGTTGAGGAAGTAGAAGCTTTTAAGATGGCAACGAAAAAAGAATCACTTAATTTAATTTTTTTCCGAGAAGTGTAAAATTTACGTTTCTTTTATTTTTATTTGTTTTATCTAAAAAGTCCTCTTGAATGAAGAAAGAATCAAATTTATTTCATTTTCGTTTTGAATGAAATACAATTTTTGACAACATGAGTAATGTGGATTGAAATTTGGATGCAAAATATTATGAGTATTATTTGTAACAACAACAACAAAAATTCAATCAGAAAATCAATAAATTATTTGATGCGTAATATTACGTTGTTTTGACATTGATTAGAGTTTTATAAAAACCAAACTCAAAAGAGTTAGTGTTAATGTATCCAAATTTTTAGAAAATTTTGCTTAAAAAAATTCTTGTTTTTGTCCAAACAGGCTTGCGCTTTTTAATTTACTTTTTAACAACATACACTTTGTTAAACGTAATTTTAAAATAATATACTTTTAGCAATATATATAAAATGGTAGATTAAAAAAATAGGTAAAAACAATACTTCATCTAGGCAAGTGTAACCTCCTACACACTGGTAAGAGCGTCCCCTATGGCTTTCAGGAGAAATGGTCACTAGACTTAGAGACTCTCACCCAAGAGAAAGTACAGTGCAATCTGCGTGCCCAATGAGAAACTCTTAGTTTATAGTCTCTCATCACAAGAGGAAATTTATTTAGCTCATCTTGACGCATTAGAAAAGCACAGAACCTGGAGAGGAAGTATATTCTGTGCATCCTGCGCGTATCCGAGTTTCGGGTTTCGCCTTAGAAGTGAAATCTTTCCACGAATCTATAATTATATGTCTTTAAATATGTTAAATATTGAATGTCTCTCAAACTATGTGTTTGTGTGCGTGTGTCAAAAATGCTATGAGTTCTCCAACGTGAGCCTCAAATTTGACAACTCATCCACACCCAGTTAAAATCTGGTTGCCCAACTTGTACACTGCACAAGTTATAAAAGTTTATAACTTATACCAACTTGTTATTAAAAGTATATAATTATCTATAAAATAACAAAACATAAAATAACAACAAACATAAACTTTTCTTATTAAGCAAAAGCTATATCATGTTTCCTGTTTTAGTCTGCCAAAGAAATCTGAAATTATAAAAATAATTATTAATAATTATTTTTAAAAAATAACATTTTTTAACACGGACAGAATAGTAGAGTGAGAAGTTATTGGAATAAAAATAATACAAAATATAAATCAGCAACAAGAACTCTGTTAAGAAATAAGCAAAATATTCAAATAAGTTTCGAAAGTAGCTGCAACTTCAGCTTTGAATACGGTAAAGAACAAATAAGCAATTTTCTCGAAAAGAGGAGAAAATAGGCCGATAATATCATTGAAGGACGGGGTCTTCACACCAAACCAAATTACCTTCTAAAGTGAAATATGCAAATAACATCAGTGATCCAAAAATCGCTGCGAAACAGACTTCAAAGGGGGACGGATTTAAATCTCGATAAAACCCTTTTTTGAGAGACTTTCAGCAATCTGCTACTACTGTTTGGCACTTTCGTTGTGATAGACCATTTTTATTTAGGAAGACAGGGTTTTATTTTTTATTTGTTTTCAAATGCTTGGTATGTTGATCTGAAGTCCTTCTCTACCAGAACAACAAATCTATAGCAAATTCAGCATTATCCAGGACATGCATCAGGATTGCCTTCTACATTGCTATTGCGTCATTTTCTGAGCTGTGTGAAACAAAAGTTTCAAGATAACACATTCCTTCTCATGCTTAATGAAAGGACATTCGGGTTAACGCATTTATCATCACTAACTTTGATAGATATATGTAAGTTTTAGATTTAGCATCTTTTGCCAGATTTCTAACCAAACAACTTCATTTATAAGCTTAATACGTTTTAAAGAAGGCAGCTTTGGTCTTTTAAGTTATAATTATATATTTTTGGGGTAAATGCATATTTACTTACTACTATTATTACATTACTTAATCATTGAAGGACGGGGTCTTCACACCAAACCAAATTACCTTCTAAAGTGAAATATGCAAAATAACATCGGTGATTCAAAAATCGCTACGAAACAGGCTTCAACGGTGGACGGATTTAAATCTCGATAAACCCCTTTTTGAGAGACTTTCAGCAAACTACTACTATTGTTTGGTACTTTCGTTGTTTGTGTGATGTGATAGACCATTGTTCTTGAGAAGGCAGGGTTTTATTTTTATTCGTTTTCAAATGCTTGGTATGTTGATCTGAAGTCATTCTCTACCAGAACAGCAAATATATAGCAAATTTAGCATTATCCAGGACATGCATCAGGATTGTCTTCTACATTGCTATTGCGTTATTTTCTGAGCTGTGTGAAACAAAAAGTTTCAAAGATAACACATTCCTTCTCATGCTTAATGAAAGGACATTCGGGTTAACGCATTTATCATCACTAACTTTGATAGATATATGTAAGTTTTAGATTTAGCATCTTTTGCCAGATTTCTAACCAAACAACTTCATTTATAAGCTTAATACGTTTTAAAGAAGGCAGCTTTGGTCTTTTAAGTTATAATTATATATTTTGGGGTAAATGCATATTTACTTACTACTATTATTACATTACTTTTTGTTCCTTGGTCTTATATTTTATGTTCACTGATATTTTAAAGCATTAGATATTTTATGTAGATGATAGAATGTGTACATATTTTACAATTCTCGAAAAAAGGAATCCCAAACTTTAAATAAAATATTTCAAAATATTTTTAAATTACGATTCATTCCATTATTTAAAAGATTCAATACTTAATGTACAAATTTGATGATGGCTGTTATGAAATGCGTTGTTTGCATTCGTAACTATTTGTAAAACTCTATTAGAAAACACATCAAAATTGAAAAGACAAAAACGTGAACAATTGTCAAATTTAAAAAAAAAAATCATTACAAATGTTTATTTCAATCATTTTATTTTAATGGATTATTTTTAAATATTACATTATAAGATTGTCTAAAATAAATTTTTTTGTGTCAAGTAAATTTTATATAAAATTATATATTAATTGTAATTTAAGAAAGCCACTAAGAAAAACATAAAATATATTCCATGCATAATAAAAACATAAACATTCTATGCATAACATAAAGCATAAACTAGAGAGAAAACAAGTCATATTTTATTAATGAATTATTATCTAATACCAACGGAAAAGTCTGGGACACAATCGGGGGGGATAACTGGAAAAAAAAATTTAATGGAAAAACTCGCAAAGAGACTGTTGCCAATTATATATCCCTATCTGGCTGCTGCCAAATAACAATTGTGAACTCTGATATATGTGTTTTTATGTAAGCCAGAGAAAATGAATAAGGCCCATCTACTTGATTTCTCGAGTCTGGTCTCTAACTTACAACTGAATGGTAATTTGTGTACTCCTTTCTGGATGCCCAGAGAAAACATGTCTTCTTCGCATGGATCTTTACTTTGGTGCTACTAGTTTTTATAATTTTTATCCTCAGAACATGTAACTCGTTTTTAGCTGCTTTTAAGGGCTTTTGGTCATTTTTGCTAAGAATGTCGGACTTTTCCCGATAAATTTACATTTGTTTATGCTTTCTTTTTTGTTTCTACTGTAAGTGGTCAAATTTGTATGGATTGAGTTTCAATAAAGCCATAGGTAACAACAACAACAACATATTTTCGTTTTATGTATCACAAATTTCCACATAAATAATTTATGAGCGATTTTTCTTCAGAATGAGAGTATGAGAATAAAATTTCTTATATATGTATAACAAAAGGCTTTTTTTTTACTGAATTTGAATTGAAATATAATTTCAGCTGAACTGAATACTGAATTGCTTTCCGATTTAGCTGAAGTTTCCTCTGAATTTTCAAGTGACATATTTAAAAATTTGAATTTTACATTTGTACGCAACTGATCCTATATTTGACACTAATACTGTTGCTATAAATATTTATCTACAAATCTCTCAGAAAAGGAATTTATTTTGTAAGTAATAAACGATGTTAGTAAAGGCAATATCTTTATTCTTTAATAATAAACAGAGAATGTCCTAAAGGTACCAGCAGCCACATCCAGTTTGTAAGACAATCCAGTTTCTGCTTAATGCAGAAACAAATTACCACAGCATTCATTATTCAATTAATCCCAAATACAAATATCGGGACTTATCACAACATCAGTTTTCAGTTAGACCAGAAACCCCAAACCGAAGCGTCCAGGAACGGGACTTTTATTTATGCCACCGTACAAAAGTCAATTCGTTTTAGTAATTCAATAACACGGCAACCGCTGGAAGAATTTAATCAATCCAATTACATCTCAAGGAAGGTTTGCGTCAGAGCTCTTCCCTTTTCCCAGAAATGTCCTGGAAGGGAATTTTATCATCATTTAACGATGTCCCACTGGAATTGAGAACTTGGTTCTCAGATATAAAAAAGACCTTTACTGCAGAAAACGAAGAGTCAAAAATACCCTTATACCTTGTAATCATCAAATAGTAAATCGATATTTTATACGCATTTTCATTATTAGTAATTTTTTATTTTATACATGTTTTTCAATGCTATATACAACATAAAATCTTAAGATGATATTTTCTTCAAAATTCGATGTTCGATGTCCTACAATATCAAAAAGTGAAGTACATCGATATGTATTTCAATTTAATCGTTTTACATTTAATTATTTATTATTGCACTGTTTTACATTTGTTAGGCATTTCGAATGCTAATAATAAATAGCGATATATTAATCTCGAGAGCTATAGTAAAATATGATATTTATACAATTGAATCTAATAGGAAACGCGAATGGCTAAGTTTATTCTTGAATTTCAATAATTATAGCTTATAAATAAAATAGCTTTATAGCTTTTAATTATAGCTTTTAATCAAAATTATCGTTTTCAACCAAATACCTAATTTGAAAAAATAGATCCTTTAGGTCAGGTTTCTACAAACTATGGTCCTTTGTCACTTGGTACCACATGCTACAGGTTCAAATCCTGGCTGTGGCATGGAAGTGTATTAGTGATTCGGAAGCCACGACCACTGTAGGTCACGGTTTAATTAGTCTACAGTGTGCAAAAAATGACCATAGAGCGACAAACCAAACCAAACTATGTCTTCCACAGTCCGTTTTGATTACATTGCAAAATTAGCAATACAAGTAAGTCATATAAAATAATAAAAATTAAAATCATATAAAATAATAAATTCATGTTTTTATGAAACAACCCATTAAGAAATACAATAACTGACAATGAAACTGAACATTTTAGCTATGATTAATGATATGAGTTTTCCTAAAAGCATACTATAAATAACGAACATAGATAATTATCATAATGAAATTATCACTACAGCTATAATTGATAAGATTTATGTAACTGTAACTTTCCACTGACAAGTGTTTGTAATTGTGGATTAAGTTTATTATTGGAAATTATTAGTAGTGACTTCAAATACTCATCAATTAATATGGATATGTTTTCTTTTTATACATTTTAATATCTTTCCACATAGAATTCCAAAAGCGAAAGGAAAGTGAAGGAAAATTTATGCAACTATCCTAACTGTGAGCCTCTTATAAAATTCCAGCAATGATGCGTTTGGGTATTTTTCTTTAAAACTATCACTACACTGTAAGTCATTAATTTCCATTTGAAATTCTGGTGCAAGTCTTTCTAAGCAGCATTAAAAGCAACTTTGAAAAATCTTGATGTCGTTTTTAATTGCATCAAAATCTGAAAAATAGACTATAAAAATTTATTTTTAAAGCGCCTTAAAGTTCAAATGCAAAATCTGCCGGAAATGCAGTCTCAGTCGTCTGATTGAAGCTAGTTTTCTCCATGTAAGAAGCTGGTACTTAATGTAATTTTAAATTCAAAATATTTTATTTAATTAAATCTGTATGTACTTCCACAAAAACTCAGTATTTTGTAACTCAGTCAGAAGAAACTTTCAAAAATTTCGATCATTGTTCGGAGCTCAAAAAAAAAAAAAAATCGCTCTAGAAAGTTTCTAGAACTGACTGCAGTCAGCGTACTGCGATGTAATATGGTTAAGTCATTTCCTCCATTTTCTTCAATGAATTCACGGAATTGATAATGATTGAGTACATGTGATCTGATATAATTAACAGCTGACACCGCACGCTTTAAAACTTGTGACGTATTGAAGCCTTACACTGAAGAAGTAATGTACGATTAATAAGTTTGAACCACTATCATTTTCTACAGCTTTTGATACTAGACAAACACATATTACATATAACACATACATCATTTTTATCATGCGTGTTTTTGTCACCATCAATAATGATACATTTTAATTTTTCCATAACAAATTGTTTTTCTGAAAAAGCATTTTCAATTCCTTTAAAACTAAATCCTTCGGTTTCTAATTGTTTCCTGCCGTGATTTGAACGCTATGAACGTCGAGAAGTTCTTTATACATTTCATAATTTTTACTTATCCCACAAATAAAAAATAACCCCTGATCATTATCTAAAACATCCGTTGACTCATCCAGGAGCAAAGAAAACCATAAGTGGTTGTGTCCTTAATATCTAAGTGTTGATTTTTGTCAGACAATAGAGTTAATGTATTTCCTACAATATCGTCTGCTCTTAGAGCCACAGTGTTTGCAGACAAACTGATGTGTTTAAATAAATTAGATTTTCCTGGGAACATTTCTTCTACTGCTGCAATCCTTGGTTAATTCAAAGTCAATAAATGGTTTCACATGCTTCGCTATTGAATGAGCCACGCGGAAACAAGCACGGGTTGCAGCTGCTTCTTCAGCATTTACTTTCTTAAGCAACAATTGTTGAGATTACAACCCAAGTTTCAAAGATTTCTTTTATTCATTTAATGACAGTTCTGAAATGAAAATGTGTGCGATATTCAAAACTGCAGTATGTTGGTATAATTAGTAGCAAGATGGGACCCTTGGATCTTTGGACAATGTGGACTTTAGGCTAAAAAGTTTAAAGATCCCTGCTTTACGGGATAAAACCTCCAGGAAGGCGTGTGATAAGAGATCAAATTTCTACAAAAATTATCTGGAAGGAATATTTATCAACATTTAACATTATACTAATAGAAAAGTGTTTTATTATAAAAAAATTACAATAATTTTGTTCAAACGCACTAGATTTAAAAAAAAAAACCTTTAAAAAACAATTTTTATACCTTTAAGAAAAAAGAGAAGAAATTTTTAAAATCTAATTATATTTGAAAGCTTTTGTAACGTGTTTTATTCTTTAAAAATAACCAGAACAATGATTTAAAAACAATTGTGCAACAATTGCAGTATATTCCCTTTTAGCAATATCCAACTCGGGATAATCTTTGCCTCTACTAGTAAAAAAAACCTTTTCCAACTGACTTCTACGTTTATATCCAAATTACACTGAAGTGACAAAATTCATGGGATAGCAATATGCAAATTTTCAGATGGCAGTAGCATCGCGTAGAGCAGGTATAAATGCGCAGTGCTTTCGCAGAGCTTTCATTTCTGTTCAAGTTATTCATGTGAAGATGTTTTGATGTGATGATGACCGCACGACGGGAATTAACAGACTTTGAACGCGGAATGTTAGTTGGAGCTAGACGCATGCGTCATGCCATTTCGGAAATCGTTAGGGAATTCAACATTCCCAGATCCACTGTGTCAAGAGTGTGCCGAGAGTATGAAATTTCAGGCATAACATCCCACCATGGACAGCGCAGTGGTCGATCGCCTGCACTTAACGACCGAGACCGGCGACGTCTGCAAAGAGTCGTAAATTCTAACAGACAAGCAACACTGCGTCAAATAACAGCAGAAATCAATGTGGGACGTGCAAGGGACTTGTCTGTTAGAACTGTGAGAAATTTGGCTTTCTTGGGCTATTCCAGCAGAAGACCGACTCGAGTGCCTTTACTGACAGAACGACATCGCTTGCAGCGACTCTCGTGGGCACGTGAGCATATCGGTTGGTCCCTAGATGAATGGAAAACCGTGGCCTGGTCCGATGAGTCACGATTTCAGTTGGTAAGAGCTGATGGTAGGGTTCGAGTGTGGTGCAGACCCCACGAAGCCATGGACCCAAACTGTCAGCAAGGCACTGTTCAAGCTAGTGGTGGCTCCGTAATGGTGTGGGCTGTTTTTTCATGGCATAGACTTGGTCCTCTGGTGCGACTGGACCGAACATTGACTGGAAATGCTTATGTTCAGCTACTTGGAGATCACTTGCAGCCATTCATGGACTTCATGTACCCAAACAACGATGGGATTTTTATGGATGACAATGCGCCATGTCACCGGGCCAGTTCGCGATTGGTTTGAAGAACATTCTGGACAATTCCAACGAATGATCTGGCCACCTAGATCGCCCGGCATGAATCCCATCAAGCATTTATGGGACATCATCGAAGCACCATCAACGCTGTCACAATTATGGACGTCTATCGAGACAGCATGGCTCAATATTCCTGCAGAAGACTTCCAACGACTTGTTGAGTCCATGCCACGTCGAGTTGCTGCACTTCGCCGGGCGAAAGGAGGCCGACACGATTTAAGAGGTATCCCATGACTTTTGTCACTTCAGTGTATATAAGTTGTAGTCACCTGGTCAAGAAGGTAATGCCAATAAAATTTATTATAAGTGCCAGATTTACACGAGTCAAAAAGCAAAGGTGGTATTACAGTCTGGGGAGAAGTTTCCCTTATCTTTTGTTAAAAAATTAATTTTAAAGAACTATACTAATTATAAGTAATTTACAAAGAGATAGTAAAAAGAGAGGAATTAATTAAATGTACTATTATTATAAGTAATTAAAAAAGAGAGTAAATTAATTAAATGTACAATACTTTTAGCGAAAATAGAGTAATGTAAGTAAAATAAAAATAGTTAAGGTGTCAGATGTTACAATCTTAATGACTTGAACTTCATTAACAAAGTTTAAAATATTTTGTTTTAAATTTGTGTTTGTTTTCCAATGTTCAGTTACTTTAGCAGTTGGTTAATGTAGATTTTCGTTGACGAGATAGATTAATAAGAATATATATTTCAACAACTGCCTGTAAACTGCAATGTTTCAAATGAAAGCACCCCTTTATTTTGAATGAACAGTTCCGCATTTTTCAAGTTAATTAGCAAAGAATATCTTGAAACTACGGACATATTTAGTTTTGTTCAACATATTCAAAGATAACAATCTATTTTCTATTTAACCCCTAGCAGAAATCGTGATCAAATTAACTTCACATAAATGTCAAGACTTATCACAACATCAGTTTCCAATTGCAATAAGAATACCAAACCAAAACGGAACTTTTGCATACCGTACAATAATAGGAACATCGGAAATAATTTAACGAATTTAATTACAGATCTAGGAAACAGAATGGATCCAATTTCCCAGAAATATCCTGGTATTAAATTTCGTCATTGTATCAATATCAATGTTAGTTATCAATTTAAAGAGTACGCCACTTTTGAACAAATGCAAAATCAAGGAATATAATTGATATTTAAAATATATTTTATTCATAAAGATAATTACACAATAGCAAATTTATAAATCACTCCCATTTAACCAATTAAAAGCACATTTTTTTTATTTTACACTAGATTTCAGATATACATTTACTTCTACAACAGCATTTAAGACCAGCCTAGACCAGACTTAAACCATAATTACAATTGGTGATTTATTTGAAAGATTTCGGATTTTGGTGAAATGTTAAATCAAGGATTATGATACAGTTTTAGTAAATATAAAAATTAAACATTTAAAGTGCAAATATTTAAATTGCAGAAAAATGTTTTTTGCAATTCTTTCCATTTTATTGCAAAACCAGAAGATAACGTTCATTAATAACATGCTACTCTGTTTGTAGGATCCATATCTATGCATCTTTTTTTTTTTTTTTTTACTCTATGATGTTTATTGTCGAAAAACGTGTTTCATTTTAAAATTACGCTCAATAAAATAGACGCAATTGTTGTATATTAATCCAATAGAATGTTTAAGCTTATTTGGATACACATTAAAAATTTGTGAACAAAAGTTATAAAAAAATTTATAAATATAAACCTTTAGACATTCTTTTGTTATTGGTCACTATAAAAATCAGATCAAGTATTAAATATTTAATAAATTTTTGAATTTAATTGCTTTTATTATATATATAAAATTAAATATGCCTGTATTTGATACTTTTCAAGTTTTCCAGTGACTCGGCCTTCAATGAGTATATGATGCCCATGGCATTTACATATCTGTTTATTCTACATTTTAAATAGCCACATAGATACGTATAAAGAATAATTATTTCGTCTTATTTCATCTAAATATAAAATAACACTTAACAAAAAGCACACAATATAAACACTTAATATTAATAACACAACATAAAAACTTAACAAAACATGTTGTTTGAAAAAACGTTTTCTTTATATTATGTGTTTTTATCTTCTAGTCCAACAATATTTTAAAGCATCAATCACGTTCAAGATAGCCTAACTCAAATTTGAAACAAACTACCAATATCACTAATGGCATCAACAGAAGAATTAAATCTTTACATAACAACAGTTTTCATTTAGGCTAAAAATACGAAACCAAATGCAGAAGTGGAGGAATTTATTTATACCACTCAAGAACACTCGCTTCGTTTTTGTAACTCAATAACGCTGGAAAACCAATGAAAGAATCTAATTTAATTTAATTACCCCTCAAGGATGGTTTGTAAACAAAGAGTTCGTCCTTTTCCTAGAAATTTCCTGGAAGGAAAACTTCCGCCGTCGTTTAACGACGTCCCAGAGGATTCGAGTACATGGTGACCCGTTATAAAAAAAGCACCGCACTTTTGTACAAACGCACCGTTGTTCGAGAAAAATTGGCGGTTGCAGCTACTGCAGCAACGAAACAATAAAACGGTTCACGGACAAGATTTATGTTACGGCGTTGTTTTGTGGCGGAAAGAGATCCAATCAATTGTAGGGTATTAAAGTGCTGAGTTATTATGAGAATAACGTGATTAAGTGTCGCGAAAACACATTGTAATGATGCTCGGCGATTTTAAAAGGTAGGGCAGGGACAGCTATTGAATGGGTGAAAGGTGGAACATAATAAAAAGTAGGTATGGATTTACAACCAGTACTTCCGCGTTATTCGGTCGTAATTTCTTACGTCCGGGCTGCATTTAACTGTTTCATTTTCACTAAGATTTGAGAGTTAGTAGAAAAAATTGTTTTCGGTTTCAATGAAAACATTAGATTGATATTCATAAATTATTTCTTGAATAACATCAAAAGGGCGATAACGTATCGAGTTTAAAAGAGTATTATTTGAATACATAATATTTAATTGTTATTACTTATGATAAAATAATCATTAATTATCATTAATTTTTGTTTACATATTTCAAAATTAATCTGATTAGAATGTTTATAATTCGAATATTGTTTCGAATATCATTTGATTGTTACTTTATATTTATATTTAAACAACATATTTAATGGATTTATCAATTAACTTTTATGTATGTTATATATATATATATATATAATTGGTCAGTTGGTCATTTTTTTTTCCTTTTAGCTTATGCCAACTGACTCAGGAACTGACATTAGATAAAATAATCTTGCATTAGCTAAGAATTTTGAAAATATGAAAATGATTATATATACTATATGTCCCTAAATTCGTGCAAGATTTGAAATTCAAAATTAGTTTGAAATCCTGAATAGTTTGGAATATTTGGTAATAAAGGTGTTCTCTCATCAAAATGCAACTTTATGCTTGGTGGCAGAGAGTGAGCATAACGAATTGTTTTCTAAAACAAAATATCTTCTAGCCTTTATTAAAAGCATTACTTCTTACATGAATATTGGGGCACACTATATATATATGCAAGAGCTTTAATTTTATTTTATGAAATCCCCTTTCAAGATTAGTGGAAACAAGTAATATTAAAACAAAATTTTTAAGTCAATTCCTACTTTTTTTCACTATATTGCAGAAAGTCCTCTAAATAATTTTCATTCATTTTTTTAGGTTTATCTGGCGAAATTTGTTGGTAGATATATGCAACTTAATTCTAAAAATACTAATATTAATGAATTAAATTTAATTAATGATTTGATATTTGAAAAAACTGTATTAACATCCAGTGTCATCCACTACAAGTTCAAAAATATGTATTTGAACTTGAGGAATAAAAAGTATTTTAATAACGATTGAAAATGTGAACAAGATATATACAGGGAGAGTGTGATCTAATAGAAGGAATTGAAAAATAATTATCATTATTATGAAATCCCCTTTCATGTTTATTGGAAAAAAATATTAATTATTATTCTAAAATTCCTTTCATGTTTAGTGGAAAAAATAACAAATATTATGAATACAATTCTAAATTATATTAATATTTATTAGGAATACATTTGAAATATATTTGTTTAGGACAGAATAACGGTAATGCACAGTAATAACACAAGTGCACGTATATGTAAAGTTTTCGTTATTTTAGTCTACAATAATTGCCAAGAATATTTAAAAATCTAATTAATTTTATTAATCTACATTTAATTTTGATACCATTTTTTCCAAATAAAAAATTCTAATTGTTTTTAATAAAAATTATTTCTGACAGAGTAATTTTTATAATAAAATCCAATCATGTCATCTACTTAATTGGAAACTAATTTATGACTAATGTATTCAGTTACAACAATTTTACTATGTTTACAACTGTAATTTAAGATGAGCAAAATTAAAGACCTGTTTGGGTATTTAAAATACGGAATATTAAATGGCAACAGTATAATCCAACAATATACATTAATCTAGTTCCATTTTCAGGTAATGTTACACCCTTGTACTCACCATAACTCCTCATTTTATTTCTATATCGAAAGACAATAATAAAATTAGGATTTGAACTTAAACATGACTGCTTCGACATCATCCATTAACTAATCATCACGGAATAACCGTCTGACAAATGTCTGAAACAATTACAGATTTGCCTTTACCATTTGCAGAAGCAAAGACCGATTTATTTACCCAGATTTCACTTCTGCTTCCTTACTTAATTGTGTTTCTGTTTCGCGGTTACCATCAGCATTAACTCAGACTGGCAAGGAAATTCTGAAACTGGAATTCCAGGCAACTCATTTATCTTTGTCGATAAAAGTTTCTGAACTAAATCGAGCTAGCGTGAGCATAGATCATGTGCAGTGTAAGTCGTCGTTCGTGATTTTAAATGTCCTTCATTTTCTTCCACACTCCGGGTTCATAAATTTTATGCGGAAGT
Organism: Caerostris extrusa; assembly: GCA_021605095.1. Lineage (NCBI taxonomy): Eukaryota > Metazoa > Arthropoda > Arachnida > Araneae > Araneidae > Caerostris > Caerostris extrusa. The sequence continues at coordinate 14,416 of BPLR01010649.1, read as the reverse complement.
TCTCAGTTATTTATATGTAAATTTAACTGTGCGAAAAATATTCTGGAGTTCCATCAATTAGCGTGTTAACTGGAAACCGTGATAAAGGATTTCGATGAATAATTTTCAAATATAAATACTTTGTAAAGATCTATTTTAAAGGTGTGAGCAATTTTTAATACTTATGAAATTTAAGTAATATAGGTTAAAACATTTAATACCAAAATATCAGGAATTATAACAACTGTCATAAAATATTTAACCTAAAAATTGTTTTTTAAGAGTTTAAAATATATTTAAATAATTATTTTCTTTATCATTCATCAAAAATTTAATTGTAGCTTAAAGTATTCTGTAGTTCCATCAATTAGTGTGTTGACTGCAAAGCGTGATAAAGGAATTCATTAAATAATTTTCGAATATGAATACTTTGTAAAATTATTTTAAAGATGTGAGCAATATTTAATATTTATGAAATTCAAGTAATATAGGTTAAAACATTTAGTACTAAAATATCATCAATTATAACAACTGTCATGAAATATTTAAGCTAAGAATTATATTTTTAAGTATTAAAAATATATAAAAATAATTATTTTCTTTGTCATTCAACAAAAAATTTAATTGTACTTAAAAGTATTCTGAGCGTGTCAATTAGCTAATTCAAACTGCAAACAGCAATAAAGGATTTCGTTGAATAAGTTAAAACATCTGATACTAAAGCATTGTAAATTATAACATGAAATATTTTATTTCAAATTGTTATTGTTTAAAATATTTATTGATAACTATTATTAAACACATATTCATCAAAAGTTTAATTGTACTTAAAGTATTCTGTAGTTGCATCAATTAGCGTGTTAACTGCAAATCACGATAAATGATTTCGATGAATAATTTTCGAATATAATACTTTGTAAAGTATTTTAAAAAATATAAGCAATATTTAATATTTGTGAAATTTAAGTAATGTAGGTTAAAACATTTGGGAAGTGAATTATAACATATCTCATGTAATATTTAACCTAATAATTTTTTAAGTGTTTAAAATATATTTTATAATTATTTTCTTTATCATTCGTCAAAAAATTAATTGTACTTAAAATATTCTGTAGTGCCATCAATTAGCGTGTTAACTGCAAACCGCGATAAAAGACTTCCATGAATAAATTTAGAATATAGATACTTTGTAAAGAACTATTTTAAAAGTGTGAGCAATATTTAATATTTATGAAATTCAAGTAATATAGATCAAAACATTTAGTATTAAAGTATCGTGAATTATAACATCTCTCATGAAATATTTAACCTAAAAATTATTTTTAAGAGATTAAAATATATTTTAAATAATTATTTTCTTTATCATTCATCAAAAATTTAATTGTACTTAAATTATTCTATAGTTCCATCAATCAGTATGTTAACTGCAAATCGTGATAATGAATTTCGTGAATAGTTTTCGAATATAAATACCTTGTAAAGAATTATTTTGAAGGTGTGACCAATATTTAATATTTATGAAATTCAAGTAATATATGTTAAAACATTTGGTACTAAAGTATCTTGAAATATAACATGAAATATTTCACCTAAAAATTATTTTTAAGAGTTTAAAATATATTTAAATAATTATTTTCTTTAACAATCCTCAAAAATTTGATTATATTCAATTAATTAGCATGCTAAAAAATTTCGAAACATGATTCTCAGGTGTAAGTAGTTTGTTTTGAATTATAAAGATTTATTTAAAAATATGTGATCATCTTAAGTTTAGTAGTTGATCATTATAATATTTAATTAATATATATTTACATTTGCTATTAAAATATTGTAAATTATAATTGACTTCATTAAAAATGAGTAAAATAAGAATTATTTCAAAGCATTTAAAATGCATGAAAATATCTAGGAAGATTTTTCAGATTTTTTTAAATGCATATTTTTTCATTTATTTCTTTGACCATGAATTGCATTTTTTAAAACACATATTGCTTAAATTTCTTGTTAATGATATTCAAATATATAATAAAAGTTCTCACTTTATATTTTTTAATTTACATATTTGAGAAATAATTTGATTTTTTTCTATTTTTGTACCTTTTTTTTTTTTTTTCATCATAAACATTTTTTAAAAAATGTCAATGTTATTCTATAGAGTAATTTAGTTTCTTGATTCAAAAGCTCATTTGCATTTATTGTACGCTTCAATTAATTCTCTTAAGAAGGTAATAAGTGATAAAATGAAAAAAGGAAACATAATTAAAACATGGAAGGTGTTTAGATTCGACTTTCTTCCAGGTGAAATGGCGCTCTAATTAAAACATTAGCATATAGATTGACAGTCTTATTCAACAGTTATCGATGGTCACTGAATTCAAATACAGTTAGTTTTTCAATTAATCCGATTAGCTGGAAGTTAATTTACGTTAAATTAATACAAAAATTATTTTAGGTAACATTGAAATTAAAAGTGATAGGGGGAATTGGAAAATTTTCGATAAACGTTACGATTCAGATAAAAAATTTCAAAAATATATTTCATTTTTTTAATTGAGGACAAATAGTATGGAAATAATTTAATTTGGCAAAATTTTTTTTTTTTTTTTAAAATTGAATAATAATTCTGTTTTTATAATCTAATTTTGAATAGAACTTTGATATTAAAAAAAATAGTAAAGGGTTAATTTTATTTGTTCTATGTATAAATTTATTATGAAATTTAATTTCTTTCTCTAAACATTGAAAATTCAATATATTTTGAGAAGAGAACTTAAAAAAAAAATAAAAAAAGTTAAACAAGCGTTTAATTCCGTTTAATTAATGAATCGTAATGGCAATAGAAAGAATTCGAATTATGAAAAATGCATTTTGTACTATAAAAATTTTTTTAAACTTTAATTCACGCAATAATTTAATAATAACTACTTCATAACTTCATCACCCTTAAAAAAAAAAAAAAAAAAAAAAAATTTGAAAAATAAAAAATTCGAATCCATTTTATATCCACTATATTATTAAAAATAATAAATCAAACCTAAACTAAATAATAATAATAGATAACCTAAAGTTAAATCAACAATTTCTTTGATGAAAAGATATTCAAAAAATGAAAATCATTCCTTTTCACTGTATTCAAATAGTTAGCCTTCAAGAATAAAAATATTAAAAGTAGCTTCCAGCTATGTGTGGAAACATTATTGGGAAATGCTTTCACGGTAGTTCGCCTTGCGACGGCCCAAGAATTTCACTCTAGCGTCGCAATGCGAGTGCACCCGTCTGTCCCTCTTAACCATTACCTCGTGTTCCGAAAACTCAAAAATAGGACCGTGGTCCTATTCCATTATTTATTTTTTCAAATTCCATTATAAAAGCGAATATGATCATTTACGCATTTCAATTAGGACATATTAAAATGTGGTTTGTAAAGTGTTTTTATGACACAGATTTTACTATGAATTTCAAAATCATTTTACATTCAAATGTATTTCAAAATCAAAATACTTTACAACATGTTTCAACGACAAAGAATCAACATAAAATATAGATATCTCGATTTTGGCATACTTTAACAATGTATCCTTCAATAAATGACTTAAAAATAAGAAAATTTGGGTTTTCAATTTTATTTCTATTGTGCATAATTTTACTGTCTTTAGTTGTTTTCAATGAATATTATTTGAAAATAGTATGTATCTATTCATTTGCACATTGAAATATTTTAAAGAGTTTGTTTGAATAGTTAAATACATATTTTTTTTCCATATTTAAAAAAAAAAAAATGATAGCATTTAACTGTGAAATTTCTATTTATTAAATTTTAATAAAATTTGACAAAAACATTAATCAAAAAATACATTTTCTAGCTGAAATAGGTTTATCGTCTATCAGGTATATCGTACCCAAACCAGGTGTAAACATGGGAGTTTTCGGTCTGGTTTCAAATTGAGCTTATCCAGTTTGGGAATGTAGCCCCTAGGTTACTTCGTTTCTTATATTTACTAGTAAAAAAAAAAGGAAAATTATCAAACACATTAATTTCTTTTTGTTGAATATTATATAGTGAAAGTTTGAGAAAGAAATCTTAGTGCATTTTTGATCAGATAGTATATGAACAATATTATGATTATATATGAACAGTATAATAATAATAATATTTGAACAATATAATGATATCTTATTATTCATAAATTTATTCAATATTTCATATCTACTAAATTTTCAATTCAGTTTGTTTTGTATATGCAATAAATGTTCAACAAATATAAACTAATTTGATTTGTCTTTCTTTAATATTAACGCAAAAGATAAATATAATTAGATTATTAATAATATAATAGATAAATATAATGTGATTTTTGTGAAAATTTTTGAGCAAAAATATTGTTATTATGTATTCGGATACAATTAAAATAATTGTCTTCAATTCAGGATTTGTTCAATAATACGATTTTAATAAAGTGTTTTGAAAATGGTATTAATTTTCTAGTCTAATAAAAAAAAAAAAATTTTTTTAAATTTTTAATTGAAATTGAGTTTGCGTAATGAATTTATTTAAAATTTCTATTGTAGTGAAACATCTATTCTCTGCATGTTTAAATATTTGAACTTGTTCATGCAAGATAAAAAAATTATATATCTTTGTTGAAGTAAAAGAATGGTTTTAATAGAAACAACAGTGCACATTTTATCAGCACCCTAAAGCAATTTGAAAGATGTTTAACTTTAATCTTCAATGTTTATAATGAAAAAAAAACGTAACATCCTTTTTTTTTCAATTTTAAACTTTTCAATAGATAAAGAATAAAAAGGACAATTCGGGTTTCTCCAAATTTACATAATATATTTGCATTAAAATTTTTAAGTAATCAGAGAGAACAAAGCCCATGATGAACAGTTGGTAATTGTTAAATATCTGTTCATACAATGCATTTACTATTCTTGTATATCCTCCATAGTAGGTCTAGTCATCTGTAATATTCTGAGGATATGTATTCCTTGATGAAGTTATTCTGAAGTTGTTCTGAATAATTTATTTTGGGCTTACTAAATTTTGAGTAGTAGTCGTTTAAATGAGCGATGATCTGAGCGGACTCTCAATTCAAGGATTCTTTTTTCATGTGTAGAAAGCGTCTATAGGAAAAGGAAAAAAGGAATAACTCTCCAATAACTGTCTCAAGCATTATGTTAATTTCTGAGACTGATCTTTATACTGCAGAACAACTGATCCATATTTTAATAACGTCATCTATATGTAAAAAAAATATTTTTTTTTTTTTTTTATTTCTTGACAACAAACCCGTTTGGTTTCACATATCACATATTTACATTATATTACATCCAACATTTTAATTGTTTTGTTTTTTTATATTAAAACTTCAAAATTGTATTTTTTTACAAATTAGCATCTGCATCCTTTTTAAGATATCTAATATTGAATATTGTTTAAAATACATAAAAACAACAAGAAACCAGTTACAAACAATTAAAAAATGTGACCATTTGCGATTCATAAACACTAATGGAAGGTTAAAAACGAAAGCTTATCACTTAAATAAAAAAAGCTTATACAGTTATCTGACGTACAAACGTTACATTTCTTTATATATATATATATATAAACTTTTTTTTTCTAATTTTTTTTTTTTTTTTTTTTTTTTTGTATATTTTTTTTCAAAATTTCATTATAATTTCTATGTATCGGGTATTTTATAATCATATGAACATTAAATACATACGTTAGTCAAAGCAATTAATTTAATTAACTTCTATTTTATTAGTTCATGTCTCGTTATTTTTAAAATTTCTATCACAGAAATATGTGAAAAATACTAAGTACTCTAATATATAAATTTTTCTCGTCATGAATATTAATTTATTCATTTAATGTTTCGTTAAAAATAAATTGTTTTTGTCATTTCTTTCTTTCACATCCGATTACATTTTGTAATTAATTTGATAATGAAATATATAATTTGAAATTAAATAAATAATGAAATATATAATGCTCATGTTAAAAACTGGGTGTTTGAAGATCTATTCCACTAATGCTCATTGTTTGTCCTGTCGTCTTTATTATTATTATAATTATTATAACAAAATTGAATAGAATAATAACTATTATATTTCAGAAAAGAACTATACTTTATAGTTATCAATTGAGAGAAACATTTTATAGATAAAACAAATGAGGGGCATTATACAAAAGCAATCGACAATTGATCAGGTTTTTTATTCGTGCTTTTAATTATATTTTCAAAAGAAAAAAATCTTCTTTTACTGTGTTGCCTCATGGATAAGTAGCTCCCTGCGCATAGGGCAAGTCAAGAATGTAATAGCAGCTAGTGTGATTTTGGTTTTGGAATAAAGAGAAATTGTTTTTTATACAGTCCACTAGTGCTGTGTGTTTTATTCCTACACCATAACATACTGTAATAAATAATTGAGGTAAAAGTTTTCTATTTGTTCATGTATAAAAAAAAATAATCTTGATCGGATGCATTCTTGATGATTGGAAAAGGACAAACAGAGTTTACAGATTTATATAATAATATGTGAAAAAATATAATTTAAAATTAATAAAGTAAATAAATAATTTTATTCATTATGGCGCTCATCAATTAAAAAAAAAGTATGTTATTATTTAGTTCAATAATTGTAGTTACCATAAATGATAAGTCAATTTTTGTTTTTTAGTTCAATTTTTTAACATTCATGCCTAACATGTTTGTTCACTAATATGTATTATGTCAAACAAGGTTTGCACATTTTAATGTGTTATTTAATTAGAACCACAACTGCTTTATGTGGCACAATTTTTAAAATGGAACAAACTTTTAGCAATAATATATTGCAGATATTTAGACCAATTAGGACCTGCATCCATGCTTGCACATTATTGACCAAGTATCTTCGATTTCTCAAACCAGAAAAGAAGTCTTTTATTTTTAAATTACTGTGACACTAAAAGGAATTCATCTCCAAAACAGATCTCCCCTAACAAATTTTTTCGCCCCCCTTGTCTGCATCATTAAGAATTCCCAACTCATCGCTGGCCATCATTATGCCAGGAGTCACGTCAGGCCATCCAGTCTTCCGATCCACGATTCCTGATGAGATATTTTCTGTGTCCAATGGTCCAGAAGCAACTCATCGCGATGATAGCAAATTATTCGAAAATTTTCGGTGTTACTATTATTAGACCACTATAGAAAAGATTCATCTTCATTATCTTTCCGCTAAAATAAGTTTCCTCATTAGATTTAAACTGGAATTCCTTCCATTCTATGAGAGACTTCCCACTTCTTGAAATAGTTCCATAATCCAATCATTGTCCATCATTTTGCAATTGCTAACAAACCGCTTTGAGGGTTCACTATTATTTTTTAAGACGGTATTTTCTAATAAACATGATGTTAAGTAGTGCAATTGAACATGTCGAATTGGTCTAGACTTTATGTTGATTCTAACAAATTATTCATATTGGTGGTCGACTGGAGTTTTCTGAACAATCGTCATTTAGAGACACAAATTTATAATGATTTCCTAGTAAGGCCCTATCCAGCCTGAGCAACATGAATTAAAAAGTGTATTAACAATATTTTCTAGCATGCAAGATATTAAATGGTTCAATTGCTACATATCGAATGCTAGTAGACATTATGGCGATTGTGACAAAAGTGTTCTCTATCGGGATTGGAGATTTCAGGGTAGTCGATAGTTAGAGACATAAACGTAGGGTAATTATTTCTACTTATCTCGTACTAAAATATTATCTAGACTGCTTCCATTGAAACATGAATTAGAAGTTAACATTAGCAGCAGTATTATCTAACATATAGGGTTATTAAGTGGTTCTACGGCCATATCTCGAATAATAGTAGATTTTACGACGATTGTGACAAGGTGTCTCATATCGGACATCAATTGGAGTTTCTGAACAGTAGTCTGGTAAAGACACAAATATACTGCAGTTATTCTGATGATTATCTAGTAAAACATTATTCAGGGCTACCTTTGGAACAGTAATTAGAAGTTAATGATATTAAAAAAAAAATTTCTAACACGAATGATGTTAAATGGTTCAATTGCCACATGTCGAATTCCAGCAAAATGATATGAGGCAAGTTGTTCATATCGGAGGTAGGAGTTTTCTAAGTAATGGTTAGTTATAGGATTATTATGGGATATTTTTAACGAATCCCTAGTAAGACATTGTCCAGCCTGACTAAATTAACTGAATTAGAAGTTAACAGTATTATTAATATTTGTAAAATGCATTATGTTAAGTGGTTACCATATGTCGAATGCGAGTTTTTTTTTTAGTGATAAGTTTTTCATATGGGAGATTATCTGTGGTTTCTGAATAATCGTCAGTGAGAGGCACAAATATACAGCTGTTAATTCTTAATGATTCCCTAATAAAGTTTTATTCAGAATGACTATCATTGGAACATAGAAGTCAAGTTATTGGATTGATAATTAATGTTTAAGTATTCTATTAATGTTAGTTTTAAAAATTCTGATCGAAACATTTATTTTTTTGCTTGACCATCCGATTACAAATTGATTAGTTTTCATTAAAAAAATAAACTCAATTCAGATTATTATTGAAATTTTTTGGAAATATTTCTACTATATCAATTTTGAAAGGGCCTTTATTTTTAATAAATAACTAAAAATTTTTAAATAACATTTGCTTTTTTTTTTTTCAAATTTGTTCACTGTTATTTATCAAACATTACTTCACAATGAACTCACTTGTTAATTTTAGTTTATTACATTTACAAATAAAATATACATGTATATTTAATTTTTTTATTCAAATTTCCCATGTTATTTCAATTTTTAATACATTGTGTATTTTAGTACGAAATAAACAATGGATAGGAACCATCTCCCAATTACAAAATTTTATTAATTTTTTTGGAGTCAATTCAATTTGGTACAGAAAAAAATATAAATAAAATTTTAGTGAGAATCCTTTTTTTATATTAAACAGATGACGAAAATATCATAACAGAAAAAGCAACTAACATTCTGAGCAAATAATGAAACACCAGGAAAAAAATTACAGTTTGTTGGCCATATGAGACATGAAATGTAATTATATTTATTCGGACTTTATTCTTAATAAATAAACCACAAATATTTATTTGGGAGCAAAGTTAGTACAAAAAATATTGATTTTAATAAGTCATATCTTATAATGCGCAAGAATAAATTTCTTACAAATAAAATTTTAATCCGATTTGTGGGATAATAATAACATGCTGCAAGATTCAATTGTAAATTCCCTAGAGGGGGGCGTCCTTATTGGTCATGGCTTCAGAAAAAGTGGAGATTCGATGAGGATTGTAACAACACTTGTGAAAAGAATTGGCTGGTTGAAGTTGCCGGGGAGTCTCGCCCGCCGTACACATGTAAGGTAGTTTCCCTTTAAACCAAAGGGGGCCGACATAAATAATCTTACGGGCCGTTTTGGAGATGCATCATAACTAGGCAGTTCGCTATAAAATTATGTATCCCATATTAGATTTAGGTAAACTATAGATATTTTTGGAGTGAAAAATTGAAACATAATGAGTTACTATTTTTGTGTACTATTATTCTTACACGTAAACAAAAGATAATATAATAATATTGATACTAAACGCACATCGTAAAGAAATAAATAACAATACAAATATTATATATATATACATTTATATTATTGTATATATACATATTATATATACATATATATTATTAATGTATATATAAAGATATATTGCGTAATATTAATATTATCGTAAAATATATATTATGAAAAGAGAGATAATTATTTCATACGATGGATATTCTTTTTAAATTTCGTAGACAAAAGTCAATACTCTTCTCTTCAATTTATAAAGAACACTTCTGGAAAAAATTTCTTAAAAATTTTAAATCCCGTAGTCAACAAAAGGCGAAAGAAAAAGCCTTGACAATTCAATACAAATTTTTTTGTTCATATCTCTTAAAAATATATACATCCCGTTCAAATCCCTGTCACGACAGCTTTCAAGACATAACTACATATCACTTGCCATCGTCGCTTTCGGTAAACACTTACTCCGCCGTGTTTTCCCAACGCCTGCGATGGCATATCAAAACGTCAATCATCCCCGTCCCACATTTATTCCTATCCTTGGGGATTTAAAAGCTTCCAAATCGATATATTTTCCCTGAAAAAAAAATTTCATTTCTGCGTTTATCTTGACATGTTAGTAGAGATGGAAAAAAAATCCCACTAAACGTATTGGACAAGTCTTGACATGTCTGGACTGGGATCACCAAATTACGAGGGACTTCAGACCTCTTCATGCACCTCGTTTCGCTATTAAACACTTTTATTGACACGCCGAGCTTTTTAACTCGCTTATTTACAAATCGACGTTAAAAATCAATGTAGTACTGGTATGAATTTTTAGGGATTAGATCAATGGTAGTTTCCATTCATAAAAACCGTTTTGTCTTTCAAAGTTGTGTATGTAGAGAATTATTTTTAAGTTAGTATAAATTTTCAGTTTTCATATATTTTTAGTGGTGCGTCAACGCCACAGATGGGAATGATAAATGTGTAGGCTCGAGTGTACTTCTGTTGGGTTCTAATGTGAGATGAGAAAGGTGCAAACACCTAGATGTTACACCAAGACCGTTAGGTAGAGTGGCATTCGATTGTGCTGGTGGCGTTTTATTAATCACTACTGTTATAAACGAGGATATTCGATGGCGAATATGAAAATGTGTATAAAACATTTATCGCATCGATAGTCAGGCTGCCTAGTTGGAGTGTTCCTGTTCTCTCCCATAATGAGGGACAATTATCTCTAAAAGTCATCATAGAAGACACTTGGGCTTTTCTTGGTATGCACGATGTATCACAATCACATTTCTAAATGGTAGGTGGCTACATATTCCTAGGTCCGGCAGTGAGGTGTGAAGAAAAGAAACGAAAGGGTGTCCGCTCAGGAATTCGATGACACTTTGCCATTCCAGCTTTGCAAGCAACTTGAATAACGTTGAATCTGCTACATTTCTGGTGTTCTGATTTCAAATATCTTGAAATCATTTGAAAACAACATAATATTTTAATGATTTCATCACCATTATGATAAGAAAAGACACTCCAGTCAGCGACGTCACTTATTTATGAAACCTACAATTTTGTTGACTTCTTTTGGACTTCACAAACCCCACATGAGTCATTTACGTTGTTTAGTCATCTTTATAGAGGCGTTGTTAAATGGAACTGGACGACACTGAATTACAAAAATGAAATCTTAGAATACGCTGAATTCCATTAACACAGTTCGTATTTATTGAAAATGTTCTAACATTTATCCGTTTTTGTTAATTAGCAGTAGATTGCAAGCTACTGACATGTGCTTCTTATTCAAAACCTGAACCTAACAAGATTTTCCCCCTGATTATGTGTATAGTACAATGGTTCTCGGCCCTTTTTAAAGTCAGGGCGAATTTAAAATTCTACAAATAATTGTACGCGCATTATATACAAATTTCTGAGAAGAATATTATAATAATTAAATCAAATATTACAGAAGAAATTAATGTTAATAAAAATAAATGAAACATACCTGAAATTTGTTTATTCTTGTGAGACAGGAAACTGAAATGTTCTACAGGTTTCTTCAGTGTTTGGGCATATAACTGAAAGGGAAGCCATAATTTCCTCTTAAATACATTGAAGATTTCATTTATTTTTACTCTTAATTTTAATGAGGGTAGAAAATCCGAATTCAAGTAAATATGGTGCTGGAAACTGTTGTAAAATGTTCAATGATTTTTCTTATATTCAAGCATTTTCCTCTTTATAGAAATGCAAAAGTATTCAAGAGACAGTTCCTTATATTTAATCCTCAATCCATGATCAGTGAATATAGTTGGCTGTTCTTTATCTGTTATTGTTTAACCAAAATCATTTGAAGTTTCCGCGAATGGATTTTTAATCCCATCGTATTGTTCAGTGTTAAGTCATGGAGAACAAGAACTAAATTTTTTTTTCTTCTAAACTTGTTATATATTCAGTTATTATTGAAAGTGTTGCATTTATACAAGAGTTACTTACCAATGGAAAAGGTTCCCAAATTATCTTCGACACTTTGTTATCCAAATCGGTAGTTTTATCGAAAACGCTTTCATTTCATCAGTGGATGTGAAGATATTCGAATATTGTGGGGAATATTTCCTTCTTTTCACTTGTATGCTAATATTCGAAATATTTAGCTGCTGAAATACATCGCGCCGTCGAAGGTGGCATATGTACATACATATTAAAGTACTTCCTCCCTTGGCAATCACCTCACCTCCAGTGTGGAAAACAGCCCCCTCTTTTTGTGATCCATATCGATAAAATATTTGAATAAAAGGAATTTGACATGTCTTGTTTTATTGAAGTTTACCATACGAACTACTTGATGTAAAACCTCTCTTAATTTTTCTCCCAATATTTTTGCCATCAAGGTCACCCAGTGAAAACAATGAATTACGATAACATTCTCAATTTGTATTTTTTTTTAAGATACCATCGAAAGGGGTACCATTTGTATAAATACCAACAACAGACTTCTTTGTTAACTTAAAATTTATTTAGAGAGTTATTCAAATGTTAAAAACGGCCTCACCTTTGGTAAACACACTTAATTATTTGCAAAAAAAAAACTAATATGCCATTTTTATCTTCATTAATAAAATGCTAAGAGTTGTGCCTTGTTGGTATAATACATGTTGACTCATCACCTCGCAATGAAAAATTTGAAAGCTAGAGTTTATTTCTAGGCACATTTTTTTATATCAGAAGTCATCTCCGTAAGACGCCAGTTAACTGTATTGTACAGACACCCTAATTCACATACAGACAGAAGAATCATGCTTGTTTTCATTGCTTCTTGATTTTCTATCATTGTCTCGATGATTTTTCTGCATTCAGACAGAATAAGGACACATCCTGAAAAGTACGAGCTTTCTATAAGTTCTTTGAATTGATAAGAATTGGTCGGATATTTATCAGAAAATGTCATTATATTATATGAAAAATTTTGAATCTTTTGTTTGCTGTTTAGGCAAACTTTTGAATAATATCTTCTACATTATAGTGCATAATTTTAAATGCTTATTCAGTTTTCTAGAAACTAACAATTCGTTTGCCATTTTTATAAATAACAACCTTCACTTCTGGTCGAAATGAAAACCCAAGTTTAAAAACTTCCATTACCAGTAGGCAGCGATTTTGCTTTCTTAGCTTTTATTCACTTACAGAATCCGATTCTTTGAAAAAAAATCTGATATTTGGATCTATTTTGGATCTATTTATCTGAAAATAAGCAAGGGGCACATAATACACATCCAATACTTTCAAAATAAGTGATGTACGCAATAAAAATGCTACATTTGCTACCAATGCCTCAGAGCAGTTTATTCAGGTAAACTACGCAGACTACTACATGCAGACAGCGGAGTTCCATAGAAGGCAATGTAAGTTTTTTTTTTTTTTTTTTTTTTGGAAATCACATAGCCGCTAGTAAACAACCACAGAAGTTCCGGATTTTAGTGTCTCGGACACCTCATTTGGCGCATTATCGCTGACCGCTTAATTATCTTATACGGAAAGAAAAAAGGAAAATAAAAAGAAAAGGTTAATCGTTTGTAATGAAAGCTGTATTTGAACGGAAAAATTGAGAAAGAGAGTAACTATATTTTTATATCGGGACGTATATTTCTGTGGAATACCACAGGGACCACCAGGACATCTTTTTATATCAACTGGTATATTAAATATGTAGATCAGAATATTTTACTATTAGTTTCAAATAGGAAAATGGAGGATATTGTTTTCCAGTTGCTAGACTCGATGGCGTTTGTGATGTTCAGCCTCTGTCTCATGAGTCGAACTACCTGGTGACAATTTTCCGTGTTTCGACCCATACCATACGCAAATTCGGGCAAAATATTCCCCCCCCAAAATTTCACCCAGAAGGTACTGCCCTCTTCTTCAGCGACACGAAGCCAAGCGAGACTTCTACATACGGATGCTCCATCACAACAGAAGCTGCACTTACCCCCCCTTCCCCCGTTCCCACTTTCCATTAGGGATACGACAATATCAAAAACAAGGAAAAAAAGCATTTTACCGAGGAATACGTTAATCTGCTATTCTAAATCGCATTTCTAAAATCGGTAATCGAGTTAATATGTAAGTACTCACTGTCATTTTATATTTTGTCTTTTTTTCAATGCATTTTTTTATAAAAACTTTTTGTTAAATAGTGAGATATCCCACGCATTGATGCGACTAATTTAAACCTTTGCTGAATCAGTTTGGATTGGTACCTAGGGTTTGTGGCATAAATCGCCCTGGCGCAAAAGTACATCTAACTGTAAGCTAAATAATACACGTAGC
>BPLR01010648.1:0-25056 GCA_021605095.1 Caerostris extrusa | reverse complement strand
ATTAACTAATATAAATAAATAATATTAGTAAATAATAATGTACAAATAATAAATAATTTAATATTAATTGTCAATTAATAAATTCATTTGTGCTTTCATACCGACAACTAATACTGTGAAAATATCTAATTTTAATTATTGAATGTGAATTTATCGTCATTTATATGCAATTACTTGTTAGTGCATTTGTAAGTGTAGCATAATTTATTAATACTTAATATGAATATAATATTCATTAATATATTAGCATTCATAACTTATTACTGCTCAATGTATTAGCCTACAAATCCCTTTAGTATATTAGCATTAATAATATATTAATTCTAGTTATTTTTCTTTTATAATGTTCATTATTTATATGTATAAATGTAAAACAAATTTCTAAATTCTAAGCCTTTTCATTTGTTTCTTTTTAGCGAATCGTATTCAATTACATATTATTATTATTAACATAATATTATTATTACCTTTATTAGGAAGTTTGCACTAGTTTCAAGCATATCAGAAATGTTAATTTACTGTAATTAGTTTCACCTTATTAATAAATAAAGAGGTCGAATATATATATATTTTTTGAAAAGCATAAATCTACAATCATTGAATAAATTAGTTAATATTATCACATATATTAAACAACAGTTTTTATTAAAAAGCACATTTTAGATGTAATAATAAATATTGAGAATATAATTTAATTCATATTTTGACATTCAAGAAATAGTTAACTATTACAGAATTCCTTTTATTTTTACAAATTATTATGCTGATAGATAAATTTATATTTAACTGCATTTTAAAAATAAAATCCACTTTTAATTAATAAAAATTGGGAAAAATCTTTTCATTTTTAATATAGTATGTTTAATTTTTCTTCGAAAAAATGTTAGCAATAGTGTTAATTTAATAGATTCGTTAAAAATTTTCTATAAATGAAAATAAAACCTCTTTTTTTATTAACCACTAATTATATAAAAGTATATTTATTCAAAAGTTCTAAAATTATATCTACATATTATAGCTGTTGAAAGAAATCGGCTGCCATGGAAACGAAATAAAAACAACATTTGCGAAAAAAAAACGAGATACTTTTGAAAAAACTTTTTTTCAGTGAAAATGTGGCTGAGGCGCTAAAGAAGATCAATTAATACCATATTTCAACTTAAAAAACGTATTTAACCTTTGTTCCTTCAGCATGTTATAAATTTTCAGCTATTTTACAGATAATATCCAATTAAAATATTTTTTAACATTAATAAAAAAACTATGAACTGGTAAAATAGCGCTTTTTAAAAAATAAAAGTGTATTCATTAGAAAAATATAATAAATCCTGATATTACCTTTAATAGAAGTTTGCAATTGTTCAAATATATCAAACATATTAATGTTATTATAATTAATTTCACCTTATTAATAGTTAAAAGAGGTCGAATATAATATTTTTTTACTGTATAAAGAAACATGAAAACTACAATCATTGTATAATTTATTTATTTTTATAATATCTATAAAACAACAGTTTATTGAAAATATTTCAGATATAAAAATAAATGTCGAAATATATTTCAATTAATTTTTTTAACAATTAAGAAATATTAAACTAATACAAATTCCTTTTTAATTTTAACAAATTATTAAATTTATAAGTTAAATTTATAATTAACTTCATTTAAAAAATATAAAAATCTAGCATTTAATTAATAAAATTGGAAAATTTTAATCATCTTCCATATAGAGCTATTGCTAATTTTTTTTCCGAAAATTGTTAGCAAATAATATTAATTTAATTTTAATATTTGTATAATATTTGATAATTAAGAAATAATATCTACACCTCCTATTATAATTGTAGTAAGAGGAGTGGTATTGAAACTTTAAATTAGAGTTAAATGTAACATATCTGAAACTTTTAGCTTAAAGCTATGTAAAGTTGAGCGTAGTAAAATAAAAATGTTTTTAAAAATAAGTAGGGATTAAAATTGAATTAACAACAAAATTATAATTTTTTAATGTTGTTTTCGATATACGAGAGGATGCATTTACGCTAGGTGCAGACGTTAATAATCTGTGATGGCAGAATGACATCAATGTGTTTAATGCCTTCTACTTAAAAATAGGTTGTTGTTGCTGTTTCTTATCCCACTTGGCTGGCCAAGCCCATGCCCCTTACTCATGATTGAAGGAGGGAAGGAAGCAGCTTCTGTTGTGATGGGTACCAGTAGGTAGAGAGAGTCTGACTTTGGCTTCGTGACGCTCTTACAGTCATAGGAGACCGGGACCTACGGTTTAAAGTGGATTCGAACCACCACTACAAACATCCATGGCACCGCGCCGAATTCGAACCCGAAACCTGTGGCACCGAGCGCCAGGCACTAGACACTCGGCCATTCCGTCCCAAATTTGTGAATGCCAACGGCGCGGTGTTCCACCCGCAAGTACTGACCGCGCCCAATGATGCTTGACTTCGGTGATCTAACGAGAACCGTTATATTCAGCATGGTATGGTCGTTGGCTAAATAATATAAAAATAAGTAATTAAGAATAAGTAAATAAATAATACCTTCAAAAAAAGAATTAAGAATAATTGAGCTGAATTTTTCACTTCTTGTTATTAAACAGATCACTGATTTTTAAAACTGCCAATTGATGGCGATTTTTATAACGTGCATTAGCGCTTCCATCTGCTGTTAGAATAGTAGAGACTTTCTCCAATGCCAGAATTTACCCCAATAAACCCTCCCAGAAGGCAATGTCCTCCGATCACATTCTGTTTTTAGGGTATTTGAAATATACAAACAAAATCAGCAACTGTTTTTTAGTTACTGTATTATTGTTTTTTCAACAATATTTTAGTTTTCCTAAAATATTATCATTGCTTTGTAATAATCACCACAGATTCAAATCATCCTTTAAGCAGGGATGGAAATAGAAAGCCAAGCATACTAGTATTTAAGAATTACAATTATTTTTTATGAAAAAATATGGATTAATAATGCAGAGAAAATATTTTGCAGGGGATAATTTTCATCTTAATATTACACAGTGAATTAAAAACTATGTTAACTCTATTTTATCCATTGAATATTCATGGATAGATTATATCTAGGAAATAATTCTGGTCACACAGACTTTTATTATGATGCTTCTAGCTTTTAAATTTTTGTCTTTACAATATTTAATTTGTTTTAATTGCTTTTAGGACCTTTGATGGTTATTGTTAAGAATGTCTTGTCTTTTCCCTTTATAATTTTAATTTGTTTATATGTTCTTTTGTTTCTTCGGTAAGTGGTCAATTTGTATGGATTGAGTTCTAATAAAGCCATAGGTAACAGCATATGCAGTGAAATATATTTGTCATAACTATTATATAAAATATAAAATTATTAAAATTATAAAATTATATAAATATTATAACATGTTTGTTTGTTTATCTTTTTCACAAATTAGCAACTTTCAACCTAAAGCTACTACACTTAACAAGCGTATAGACTATGATTATAGACCATATTAACAGTACATAATTCATGCACGTCGATGACTATGACTATAGATGATTTTAATAGCATATATATAGACTAAAAAGAATAATGCATATATATAGACTAAAAGGCCTGCTAAAAACTAAAAAAATAAAAAGGCATTTTTAAAACTGGGAGATTTCTCATCTTATACATTTCGATTAACTTCTATACAAATATCAACAGCTATTTTTCTCACATGTAAATGTTGCACGTGATATGTTGAGATTAAAAATTTCAAAGCATTTTAGCTTTTTGTAGCATGATCCAAAAATCAAAAATTAAATTATACACCCAAAAATCTGTACATCTGCATACTAGTTGGAGAGCAAAAAAAAAAATATTAATTTTTTTACTTAAAGCAGAAGTTATTTTTTATTTTTAAAATATAAATAAAATAAAAATCCAATTTTGGAGTTTTTAATTATTAACTTTGTTGTCCATTTTAACTTATTGTATTATTTCATTTAAGATGAACCCGAGAAATACTAAGTGTACAACTAATATTTTAATAAATAGATAATGTCAAATTTTTTCATTATATATTCTTTATTACTCATCTAAAAGCTAAGAAGAAAAAATATTACGAGCAACATTTTTTTTGTATCTATACAAATTATTTACGTGGTTGTAATAAATTATTGGCTTTTATGAAGTTCTCTAGTTATTCGTTTACGATGTCGTGAAATCATTTTTAAGGTTTATTTATGAACATAAAATATTGATAAAGGACATTATTCAATTCATTTGTGCTTTTTAAAATAAGAAATTTACCAAAAGGAGATTTTAAGAGCTATAGCCATAAAGTTACCTTATATACTTTATCTTGTAATAAAAATTCAATATTCTTCACAGAACAACGGAATGATTATCTCACTGAATAAGAAACTTTTCAAAAAAACTGTTGCAATGATAATCATTTTATCTAAACAAGACATATACTACCCAGCGTTTCAGCACATAAAGTGGAAGCTTCTACACTAACGTATGGCGAAATGACTCCCCAGTGACAAGTTCTCACACTTTTCAATTTACTAAAATAGCAACATCATGGTCGACGTAATCTGAGTATAGGAGTGGACGCAACTTTTAGACCCTTTTTTTATTTTCAGTTCATCTTGGTTTAGGGATTTTTTAAAAATTAATTTCTTGTTTGAGAATATAAGCGTCAAAATGGAACAACCTTATTTGTAGAGAAGTGGGCGAAGTTATTTTCTAATTTTGTGAACATCAACGTACGCCAAAAAATCAGTTCCTAATTACATTGTAAAGCGACATTCGGTTAGTTTCATCAGAATAATGATCGATGCATTACCTGTAATTATCAATTATCTGTGTTGATTATTTCGTAATGAATTTAATTCAAAACAACGGTCCTACTCAGATTTTAATCTGAGTAGACCGTTGTTTTGTCACCTTATCTTGTAATAAAAATTCAATATTCTTCACAGAACAACGGAATGATTATCTTACCGAATAAGAAATTTTCAAAAAATTGTTGCAATGATAATCATTTCATCTAAACAAGACATATACTACCCAGCGTTTCAGCACATAAAGTGGTAGCTTCCACACTAACGTATGGCGAAATCCCCAGTGACAGTTCTGGCAGTATCCCCAGTGACAGTTCTCACACTTTTTAATTTACGAAAATAGCAATATCATGGTCGATGTAATCTGAGTATAGGAGTGGACGCAACTTTTAGACCCTTTTTTATTTTCATTTCATCACGGTTTAGTGTTTTTTTTAATTAATTTCTTGTAGAGAATATAAGCGGCAAATGGGACAACCTTATTTGTTGAGGAAGTGGGCGAAGCTATTTTTCTAATTTTGTGAACATCAACGTGCGCCAATAATCAGCTCCTATTTACATTGTAAAGCGGCATTTGATTAGTTTCATCAGAATAATGATCGATGCATTATCTGTGATTACCAATTATCTGTGTTGATTATTTCGTAATGAATTTAATTCAAAACAACGGTCCTACTCAGATTTTAATCTGAGTAGGACAGTTGTTATTATTATACATTAATTATTTAATATTAATGATATAATGATCTATGATAGATTATCATATATGAGATATAAATAATGACATATGAGATATATGATATGATATGATATATTATATCTTAATGATCTAAAATCGTGAACCTGTTGCACTGAATAGTAAACAAAAAATGGTCACTTCTATTTTAAAGCGACAGAAAATGAATGATTACTCAGGCTTTAACTGTATGTTGTGCTGTAAATTTACTTTTACTTTTAACTTTATCTTTGTTTGAATATCTATTTTATTCCATAAATAAGCGAGCAACACAGGTTATGATTAGTTACTTCATTAAAGATCTAAAATCCTGTATCTCTTGACCAAAATCAACAAGTAAACAAACAAAATGGTTATTACTTACGTTTCACTAAAACCTTTGTTTGTCCACTTAATTTATCCCACAAATAAAAGAGTAACGAAGGTCATGATTAATTACTTCATACTCTATAAAATACTCCATTTTTCTCTTTTGTAAGACTTGTCGATGAATAAATGAAATTTTTCCTTCTCTACTACAGTACTCAAACAGTATGGAAAAATTTCATATATTCCGAAAGTTTTTGGTGTCTCTTACTTATTGAATTAGACCAGTTTTCCATTTTGCTTCACAAGTGAAAAATATGTTAGTTGGGTAAAAACTTTTACTATTAACGGTCACGTATGTGATACATGAATTGAATTCTCTTAACTGCTCTTACTAATTGCTATTGCTAATTGCTTCTTCTCTCAAGACGATGGTAATACAAAACAGGCGTGAACAATGTGTGGTTAATATGTATAAAACTCAAAATTTTGCATGTGAAAAAAAAAATAAGATTATTCGAAATTTCTCTTTTTATTGTAATAAGAAATAATACTCAATGGTTTAAATCAAATAAAAGAAATGCAAATAAATAGATTTGTAGTCATTCCCTCACATAAGAAACATTTACATTCATTTGGTTAAAGAAATTCTTCAGCACACAAATAAGTTATCCAGGAACATTTATTGTTATTCACCATCTTTATCTCATATATTTGTTTTTATACATATCATACGCATTGATCTATCGCTGCATATTTGATTAAAGTTTTTTTTTTCCATGAAATACAAATAGAAATAAAAGAATCAGAAAAAAACCTTTTACACTCAAAGATTAAGTTCCGATAACAGAACTCAACTGCCAAGCAATTTTCTTAATTGTTTTTTTTTTTCTCCTTTCTTTCTTTTTTATTATTCCTTTCTTATTTTTAGGTATTGATACAAAAAACATATGTTTTTATTTTCATTAAAATTCTGATAACGAACAAGACAGATTTTATTCAAGCGTGCTCTGATGGTTGATTTATT
The DNA here is from genome assembly GCA_021605095.1 of Caerostris extrusa. NCBI lineage: Eukaryota > Metazoa > Arthropoda > Arachnida > Araneae > Araneidae > Caerostris > Caerostris extrusa. The sequence goes on along the minus strand of BPLR01010648.1, from coordinate 18,158 downwards.
TCCTAACACACACTCCCTCACTCTTTGATGTAAAAAAAAAAAAAACTGGTAAAAAAAGGTTTTATTTAAAAAAAAAAAAAAAAAAAAAAAAATTGTTTTTCTATGCCTCTCTTTTTCTACTGAGTATCTTATAAGATGGGATATCACTAGATATCCACCATTTTTTTTTATCCATGCAGAAAGAAGACCAGTGGAGTTGAGTTGCTAAGACGCTTCCGATTAATGAAAGTATCCGTGTGCCCAAGAACTGTTCATTTTCAGACGATTTCCTTTTTTATCAATTGCTTTCTTTTTTGTCCCTGGGATAAAGAGAAGTTCGTGTTTCAGAGAACACCACCGGGAGGGTGGTTTTTGCGATGATTGCCAATATTTACAACCGAGATGCAAAGAGGAGGTTGGAGGAGAGGATGTACAAACACGCTCGAAGCAAGTCGGAGAGAAATTTGGTTATCGTACAGGAAGGGGTGTGTTGTAAATGAGTTTTTCCTCAGCTTTGCACAACCTGGAGAGTCCAGTTGGGAAATGTTGGGTGGAGAACGCAATTATAGATCCCCTTTTTTGTGAGGGTTCATCTTTAGTTTGCGAATTCAGTAGATCCTTCCCATTTATATATTTATAGTACACATGTATACATATATATATATATATATAAAAGAATACAATCTCTTACAAAAATAAAAAATGAATATACAAAATAATAATATCATAAAATGAAAAATACAAAAATATAACATGAAAGTAAATATTATTTACATGTTGTTTTTTTTGCACAACAATACACGGAAAACATAAAAAGGCAGATTGGGGGAAAATATTAATACATAAAATTATATAAATAATAATGATAAGAAAAATTGCAAAAAAGTAAAAATTTAACCAAATATTCTTCTTCATTGGCGCAATATTCACATTGAGGACTAAGGTCGTTTGCCTACTGGCAGATTAGAGACAGAGAGGTTTCTTTATTTAAGGAATAGGGTTGTCAGCCCTATGCCCAAAGCTCTACACTCATATTAGACCTGTTTTAAAGTGGATTACGAATTATTATAAATATTCATGGCACAGCCAGCAATCGAAACCGAAACCTCTGACACTGGGCGCCAGTTACTCGGGCATCAGGGGTATAAAGGAAATAATACCAAACAAAATTTACTGTGAAACATTTTTAATTTTTATATCAAGAAAAAGAAAATTCCGTAGAAATCGTTTCTACTGTTCGGTTACGTACTAAATAACAATAATTAATTTTAAAACTTCCCGAAATGTATCTAAAAAAAGCTTTATGAATTAGAATATAATGGCAGCCAAATATTTAAGCAATATCATTCTATCTAGTCCATAAATTATCATATAAATAAAAGGGTTTATTCTATACCAGTAACCCCTGTAGTCTCTCTTAAGGAGGTGAAACTGTTGTTTCTACATTTTTATTTACATCAATTGCAATATCAGCACAAATATAATTTGAATATCTTTTTTTTTTTTTTCACTCTGCCAATCTAATGTATTGGCATGAATATGATTTTTAATTACAAAAGAGAATGAAATGTTATTTTTTGCAATAGTAAGCATGTTTAATTCTTGTACCTGCGCCTAAAAGATTAGTTTAACGCTCTACAGTAGTTTGCACTCTTTAGGCTAATTAGACTAGGACCTACAGTTTAGCATGGATTTCGAACCACTAATCTTCATGTCTCGAGTCCAAACGAAAGGTCCTCGACCAAAGGCCCAGGCCAATTGGCCACCAAGCGGGTTCCGTTACAAGAACTATGTTACAATAAATACTATGTGAAAAATGTTTTGCTGCTATAACACCCCTAATATTTATCGACTCACCTGATATGTTTAATAGGATTAAGAATATATTGAATTGGAAAATAGCAATGCAAAAAATTTGTTTATTTATTCCTTTATTATGCAAGAATTATTTCCATTTATTGATAATAAAAATCCAGCTTTTATTATCTTTATCTAGCTTTTATTGCAATTCTACGTATTTTATTTCTTGCTTGATATTCCAGTTCATATTCAGATGGAATATTCCAACTAAGAATTATTTTCTTTGTCATTCATAAACTGATAGTTTTTATCTTATTTTTTATGATTTTATTTCCAATTCCATATTTCATTTCAAATTCGTATTCAAAATTCCAATTAAGGATTACCTACATTTGCTGTTTATATGCAGATACTTTTATCATAATCCCATGTCTTTTATTTGCAATTTAAAAATCATAAAGGCTTTACTTTATCTTTGATAAAGGTTTCTATTTTTATTTCATGCATTCTTACTTCAAATATCTGAAATAAATAATTTATTTTTAGCATACAAAAAAATGCATTTATATGACTGTTCTATATGTACTTATTTCATTTATTAAATATTCAATAGATATTTCAAATGCTTGCGTATTAGAAACGACTTAAATATATTTATTTTCCTTTAAAAGTCAAGTTAAATATATTTTAACATTATATCTATTTATAAATAAAATTTCTTAAAATATCACATGTGATATTTTAAGAGTAACAAGTAAATATAACATGTGCTGTGTGTGGGTAACCTTCTGTAGAAATTCATTCATATTATGATGGATTTCACTTACAAGTATATTTTTATATTCGTGTTTATTTATATCATATCACAGTACTGTTATAAATCATGTTATAAAAGTTATTTATTTTCTTTCGTGAATGTTTGAAAAAGAGAAAAGAGAATATTTCACCTGGTATTCAGGTACATTTACATCTAAAAAAACAGGAATTTTTTTTTTATTCTCAGAGGAAAAGAAACTATTTTATTGATATTAAACATCGATATTAAAAACATTGATATTAAAACATCGTTGAATAATATTCTAAATTATAGCCTATTTTAATATAATATTCTTGATAAATATAATAAAAAAGAAAGTAATTAAACTATTTTTTAAATATAAACTGGTTGATTGAATTAAAATAACTCAAACAAAATAATTGTATTCGATTTTAAAAATTTTGCCGTTAAAAATTAATCATCAAAATTTTCAAATTTTTGAACAATTAGATTCTTCTTAACAATTGTAACTAACAAAAATTAATAATTTATATATATATATATATATATATATGTAATTCATTTTGTTTAACCGTTTAAAAGTGCATTACCTTTCACAAATTTATATCGGCAGCCAAATTAAAAATTTAAATATACACACATTATTTTAAAACAAAATTTGCTTTAACAATAAAATAAATCAATACTTTTTTTAGAAAACATAATTAACTTAATTTACTTTAATTTAATTAATTTTTATTTATTTATTTTTATTTTTTAATTAATTTAATGTTTACTTAATATTTTTTTTAATTTTTGATTTTAACTTTTTTTAATTAAGTTAATTTTAATTTATTAACTTAATTAAATCTGTTAATACATGTTAAATACATAAATTAAATCATTTTCCTTAAGTATATATATTTTATTTATATATCTTTGATGGATTGAAGAAATTAGTGATTTACACACTAAAATTCAATAGCCAAAAAGGAATTAAATGAGCATTAATTCAGGAAATATGGATGAATATCTTAAGATGCACAATCAGTTGACAATCAATAAAAGTATGTTAAAAAGTTCCTAACTTTGATAACTTAATTTGTCTTATTTTGAAGTTTGAAATAACTTTGTAATGAATTATTTAACTTAATTATATTTGTTAAGTTAATTATATTTTGTTAATTAAATATGTTAATAGATGTCAAAATACATCAATGAAATATTTTTTTTAAAGTTTATATAATTTATTAATATATCTTTGATACATTAAAATAATTCACGATTTAGGATTATAAAATTCAATTGCTAAAAGGAAAGAAATGGCCACTAATTCAAGATAAATTGATATATATTTACAAAAGTACAATCAGTTGACAATTAATAAAGTTATGCTAAATATTTTCTAATTTGATAGTTTAATTAGTCTTATTCTGAAGTTTGAAGTAACTTTGTAGTTCTTTTCCAGCTTTAAGGATTTTAAGTACTTAAATTTCCATCGTTCGTTTTTACATTGTTATTTTTTCTTTTGATGTAATTGTTTAAAATATCATTCCTTCAGTCAATTTTACTTGATGCTCATAGGTGTTTATTTATAACAAATAAAACCCACAAAAGTTTAAGAGAAAAAAAAAAAACAGAAGAAAATCTCCCACATTTGTCTTCATCATTTACCGTTATCCTTCCTGGCGTAAATGTATATGGAAAGTTTCTTCAGTAATCTAATTTTCGTAAAGCAAAAAAAAAAACTCTGACAAAAGCAAGAAAAATTGTGATCATACGTTTCGGGGAATAATCCTCTCAGCCCCCTCCAAATCCAGACAATCCACTGAAGTACAAATAATACAGAGAGGGGTGGAGGAAGGGGTGAGTGAGGAAGTGAAATCACACAAGCAGAAGTCGAAATCAAGAAGTGCAATAGGAAATAGCCGCGTTTCCAACCACGAAAGAAACAACTCTTCGAAAGAAAAAAAGTGAAAGACAGAAAGAGAAGAAAGTTTCTTCATCTTCCCTCTATAAAACAAAAACAAAAAAAAATCCCAAAACCCCATCTTTATGACCATCTGCAATAAATTACTTTTCCACCCACATCCCCCACCGGTCACGTGGGTATCGAGTGTAATGTCCCACTGTCACAACCAAAGGACTCTGAAGAGAAAGGACAACTTCAAAATAGTGATGATTCTGTTTTCTCCCATTTCAAACCTGGAGGGAGGTAGAAAGGATGGAGGGTTGACTTCTTTCATGCCCTCCTCTCTTCAAGTTGGAAGAATGTAAACCTGTTATTCCAAAGAGTTGCCTGATTTTTTTTTTTTTTTTTTTTTACATTTCCGGTACTTCTCTTCTTCTTTTCTTTTTATATCTTCTCTCGTCGTTGTGTAGTTGGGGGAGTACAGAAATGCGGAGGCGTGCTTTTTTAAACAGTTTTCATTGGGACCGACTGTTGACGTGTCGTCAAATGTAGCTAAATTCGGCGTGAAAATCGCATAACGTATTCCACTCTGTGACGGTTCTCGAAAAATGTTATTTGAGTTATACTGTCGATGTCTTTTCTTCTTCTTCTAGGATTTTTATTTCCATTTCCGCGTTTCGTCTTTCCTGATCTTACGAAATGAGATGTCAGAGAAATCTGTCAATTGCCCATCGAACTCACTTACATGGAGCACTGGAGTCTGAAGAATGGAATTCATGAATGCACATTTGTTTCCGGGGATTTTTAAGGGTCCCAGGAACATATTTCTGGGAGAAAGACAGATGGGATCTTTTATTTAGTTCTAGAAATTTTAATTCAACAATGTATTTTCTTTCTGCTTGCCTTTCGAGTCAGCAATACCGTGATTGGCATTCGGCTTGCATTCCATTGATATTCTCTTTGTTTTAAAGTCTCTAACATATGTCTGTGGACTTCATTCCTACGAAATTTTAAATAATTGAAATTTCACATTGCATTTACTCAATTCAACTAGCAAAACACGGATTTAAGCTGACGATATGCAATATATATATATATAAATATAAATTTATGTCTAGTAAAGATATATCTAGTTTTATGTCTAGTTTAGATGATATGCTAAATCAATTCCATGATATATTTATATTAACAATGTATAGTAGAAAATTATTTTCGTTAATGTAGGCGCTTTCATCCTAAGTTAAAAGCACTGATTAAAGCCGATTACTCTAAGATGATAGTAGACCGACCATGTAGGTAGGTAGTATATCTATTAGTAATAGACAGTAGATCTAGGTAATAAGTCAGGTAGTAGACCCCATTTGTCATCAGGCCGCTGCTACTAAGATAGACGCATTAAAATATATTAGGCTTTATATTCCGCATGAATATTTAGGCCTTTTATGTAAGTTTTCCAAATCTTTCCTACTTAATGAAATTTGGCACACTTGCTCTTTATCTCAAGAAGATGATAATACCAAGTATGCGTGAACAATGCGAGAATAATATGTAATAGGTAACAAGGCAAATAGTAAGGTATGTACTAGATCTAGCAACAGGAAAGTAGATCTATTAGTAATCTACGGTCATTTGTTGCATATTTTTTAGTTAATTAGACCGGGACCTACAGTATAACGTGTATTTCGAACCGCTAACAAACATCCATACTACAATCAGGGATTCGAACTTGAAGCACCGAAGTCCAGCAGGCAGCTATTAAGATAGTAATATTTTTAAAATATTAGGCTTTATATTTGGTTAGAATATTTAGAATTTTTATGTAAGTTTTGCAGATTTTTTCCTACTTAACCAAATTTGCCACACTTTGCTCCTTATCTGAAGAAGACGATAATGCCAAGGATTAATATGTAAAACACTTAATTCTGCATGTAAAAAATGATTGAAATCGATGCGGAAACCAGGATTGAAATGAAATAATCAAAAGCTCGCTTTTTATTTTAATAAAAAGAATATTCAGTTGTTAAAATCAAAAAAAAAAAAAAAAAAAAAGAAATGTAAGAAAATATTGTAGTCATTCACTCATATAAGAACATTTGCATTCATTTGTTTAAAGAAATTCTGTTGTTGTTTCTTATCCCATTTGGCTGGCCAAGCCCACGAGCCCATACTAACTCATGATTGAAGGGGATGGAAGCAGCTTCTGTTGTGATGGAGCACCCGTAGGTAGAAGTCTGACTTTGGCTCCGTGACGCTCTTACAGTCATAGGAGACCGGGACCTACAGCTTAAAGTGGATTCCGAACCACTATAAACATCCATGGCACAGCCGGGATTTGAACCCGAAACCTGTGTCACCGAGCTCCAGAGCGCTAGACACTCGGCCATTCAGGTGCCAAATTTACGAATGCCGAAGGCACGCGGTGTTCCCAGGTGGTCACCCACCCAAGTACTGACCGCGCTCAATGATGATTGACTTCGATCTAACGAGAACCGATATATTCAGCATGGTATGGCCGTTGGCTCCCTTCATTCAAAGAAATTCTTCAGCACACAAATAAATATTCCGGGAACATTTATTTTTATTCACCCATCTTTATCTCTGATATTTGTTTTTATGCATATCATACTCATTGATCTATCTCTCCATATTTGATTAAAGTTTTTCTTTTTTAATGTCAGGATATTCAAATCGAAATAAAAGGATGAGAAAAAAAAAAACATTCTACACTCAAAGAATAAGTTCCGAAACAAGAATTCAACTGCCAAATAGTTATCTTGCTTGTTTTTTTTTCTTTTCTTTCTTTCTTTTTTCATCCCTTTCTTTTTTTCAGATATTGATAGAAGAAACATGTGTTTCTGTTTTCATTAAAATTCTGATAACGAATAAGACAGATTTTTCAAGCGTGTTCTGATGGTTGATTTATTTCCTAACACACATTCCCTCACTCTTTGATGTAGAAAAAAAAAACTGGAAGAAAAAAAAAAAGTTTTATTTTACAGAAGGATTTGTTTTTCTGTCCCCATCTCTCTTTTCATTGAGTATCTTAAAAGATGGGGTATCACTAGATATCCACTATTTTTTTCCTTTTTACATGCAGGAAGAAGACCAGTGGAGTTGAGTTGCTAAGACGCTTTCGATTAATGAAAGTAACCGTGTACCTAAGAACTGTTCAATTTCAGACGATTTCTTTTTATTGATTGCTTTCTTTTTTTTTTCTTGTCTCCGGGATGGAGGGAACGTCGTGTTTCAGAGAACACCCCCGGGAGAGTAGTTTTTGATGATTGCCAGTATTTACAGCCAAGATGCAAAGAGGAAGTCGGAAGAGAGGATGTACAAACACGCTGGAAGCAAGTCGGAGAGAAATTTGGTTGTCGTACAGGAAGGGGTGTGTGTTGTAAATGAGTTTTCCTCAGCTTGGCAAAATCTGGAAAATCCAGTTGGGAGACGTTTAGTTGAGAACGCAATTATAGATCGTCTTTTTTGTATGTGGAGGGAGAGGTTATCTTTACCATGCGAATTCAGTAGATCTATCTCATATACACTCATGTCCATAAATTGAGGTTAATTCAGAATCACACAGAAATTGAACACTAAAATAAAAATTTCACCTGTAGAATTATCACACACATCTTGAAAAAGAATATGCAAATTACAGGAAATCACCAGATGGCGCGGATAGTACGTCACAATGACGAGTGTATAGGAGAGGGGATATATAAGGAATGGTGGCAAAGAATTAAAATTGTTCACAAGCGCTTTAAAAAACCTTTCAGTGCAATAACCGCATAGTTCTGGCACAAAGGAAGCATTTGGATGATTTTTTACGTGGTAGAATTATCGGACGACTGGAATGTGGACGTACCCAGCTGGAAGGATCCGAGGAACTTGAATCGCCCAGAGTGTCATCTCCAGGCTTTGGCAACGATTCCAAGATGATGGTAATGTGGGTAGATGTTACAGCACAGGTCGCCTCCGAGTTACAACGCCGAATGAGGACCGGTATTTAGCAGTTACTGCCAAAAGAAACAGACGGAGCACAGCATCAGACCTGTCTCGTCAGCTCTCTTCAGCTACCGGTACGACAGTTTCAAGGCGGGCCGTGCACAGACGCTTAGGGCACATTGGTCTATATGCTCGTAGGCCTTTGAGATGTGTTCCACTTACCGCAACTCACTGTCGCCTGCGATTAACCTGGAGTAGAGAGCATGCATTGTGGACACCGCAACAGTGGTCTTGTGTGATGTTTTCCGACGAGTCCAGGTTTAGTTAGCCGTTTGATTCACGCCGGACATTCATATGGAGAGCGCCAGGTACCCGTTACCACCAAGAGAACACCATTGAACGACACCGTTACGATGGTGCAGGATGGCTCGTTTGGGGAGGAATTATTCTTGGTTCCAGAACTGACCTGCATGTTCAGAGTGTAACGATGACAGGCCACATCTATCGGGATGTCATTCTGGAACAACATGTACGTTTGTTTTGGGGCGCCATGGGTGTTGAATTTCTGTTTATGGATGACAACGCCCGTCCTCACCGTGCAAACATTGCAGACGAATGCCTTCAATTGGAGGATAACACCCGTATGGATTGGCCAGCATACTCCCCGGACTTGAATCTAATAGACCATGTGTGGGATATGCTTGGCCGACGAATTGCAGCCCGTCAACCCCCTCCCACCTGTCAACCGGAACTTCGGAGGGCATTGCTTGATGAGTGGTGTAATATTCCCCAAGATCAGATTGATAATTTGATACTCAGCATGTCTAGGCGTTGTAAGGCCTGTATTGCATCGTCCGGGAGACATACTCCATATTAACCATCATACTAACCCTGTTATACTGTTTTTTGTAAATAGGTTCTTTTTTGAAATTTGCGCCAGGGAGTAAAAATCGCAATTTTTATTAATTATGTCAAACATATAGCATCTTTTTTGCTCTTTACCTTTTGTTTAATAAATAGACTTTACAAATAAGTCAAATTTGTTTTGCTTCTGTCTCTTTCTTTGCCTGAACTTCATTATGCTTAATTTATGGACATGAGTGTATGTATATATACATGTATATTACTTAACAACATACAATCTCTTATGCACGAGCAAGTATAGCACGAAAGTAAATAATGTCGTTATATTCAACAATATAGTGGAAACATATAACAGATTGGGAAAAAATAATAATATGTTGTATAATATAAGATAATAAAAAGAAAATTATCGCAAAAAGTAAGATAAAATTTAACTAAATATTCTTCTTCATTGGCGTAATATCTCCAAAGAGGATCAAGTTCATTTGCCTACTGGCAGGTTTGAGCAAGATATATTTTTCTTTTATTTAAGGGAGAGGTTTGTCAGCTCTATGCCCAAAGTACTGTAGTCATATTAAAGAAAAAAAAAAGGGGAATAAAATGCAATTTTTATAACAATAAATGCTTTTAATTCTTGTTTTTGCATTTAGGTGTTTGGTTTATCACTATACGTTCATTTTTTTTGCATACTTTAGTCTAATTAGACTCTAATTCACTTGAATTCCGACTCACTTGATTCTTTTTATCAAATGAAGAATATATTGAATTGGAAAAATAACAATGGCAAAAAAAATTGTTTATTTATTCCATTATTATACAAGAATTATTTTCAATTTATTGGTAATAAAATCCAGATTTATTATTTTTATCTAGCTTTACTGCAAGTCTAACTATTTTATTTCTTGTTTGATATTCCAGTTCATATTCAGACGGAATATTCCGACTAAGGATTATTTACTTTGTTATTTATAAGCTGATGCTTTTTTTTTATCTTTAATCCAATTCAGTATGCTTATACTTCCAATTCAATATTTCATTTCAAATTCAAACTTAAAATTCCAATTAAGGATTGCCTGCATTTGCTATTTATATGCAGATACTTTTATCATAATCCCATGCATTTTATTTGCAATTTTAAAATCATAAAGGCTTTACTTGATCTTGGATGAAGGTTTCTATCTTTATTTTGTGTATCCTTATTTCAAATATCTGCATTAAATATTTTATTTTTAGTATAAAAATAATCATACATTTATATGACTGTTCTAGATGCACTTATTCCATTTCCCAAAAAAATTTAAATTGATATTTCAACTGCTAAGTATAACAAAACATTTAAATATAATTATGTTTATTCAAAAGTTAAATTAAGTATATTTTTAGCATTATATATATTTATGAATAAATTTTCTTAAAATAACACTTTTGGGAGCAACTTTCTGTAGAAATTCATTCATATTATGATGGATTTCCTTACAATTATGTTTTTATGTTCGAGTTTTATTCACATCATAACACAATTCTGTTATAAATCATGAGATAAAAGTTATTTCTTTTCTTTCGCGCATGTTTTTAAAAAAGAAAAAAGAATATTTCTCAGGTATTGAGGTACATTTATCATCTAAAAATGAACAGAAATGTTTTTTTTTATTATTATTCTCAAAGTGAAAGCAACTATTTTTATCCTAGAAGAGAAAAAAATTGAAAACAAAAAAATAAGTTTGTATTTAAGACAACTATTTCAAAGAATTGTATGTATTGTATTTTGAATTACGTTACGTATATGACCTAGAATCATCATTTATAAATTCACCGGTTTTTATATTTAATAGTAAATTAATTGAAATTCTCTCTTCTAATTTGATGTTTATTTTAGGTTGAAAGTTATTATGAGGTAAACATTCATATTAAAAATAGCGTTGAATAATATTCTAAATTATAGCCTATTTTAAAATAATGTTCTTAATAAATATAATAAAAAGAAAATAATTAAACAATTTTTTAAATATAAACTGACTGTTTGAATTCAAATAACTCAATAAATATAATTATACTGGATTTTAAAAAATTTGTAGTTAAAAATCAATGATCAAAATTTTCAAATTTTTTAAAAATTAGATTCTTCTTAGCATTTGTTAACAACTAAAAATTATATATATATATATATATATATACATATATATTAATATTATACATATATATATATATATATATATATTAATATTATATAGTATATATACATATATATTAATATTAATTTTATATATATATATTAATATTATATATATATATAATATTAATAATTTATATTTTAACCACATTACTTTTCACAATTTTTTTAAGCCAAATTTTAAATTTAAATAACACACATTATTTTAAAAAACAAAACTTGCTTTAACAAAAAAATAAATCAGTATAATTCTTCACAAAACTTAATTAACTTAATTTAATTTAATTTAATTAATTTTAATTTATATATTTTTAGTTTTTTAATTTTAATTCTCACTTAATAATTTTTTAAAATTTTAATATTATTTTTTAATAAACTTAATTTTAGATCAATAACTTAATTAAATATATTAATAGATGTTAATTACATTAATAAAATGATTTTTTTAAAAGTTTATATATTTTAATTTTTTTCATGTATATCTTTGATTATTAAAAAATTCTTGATTTAAAACTGTACAATTCAATATGCAAAAAGGAAGAAATGGACATTAATTCATGATAAATTTATATATATCTACAAAAGCACAACCTACCTTAACAATACATAAAAGTGTGTTAAAAAGTTCCTAACTTTGATAGTTTGTTTTGTCTTATTTTGAAATTTGAATTAACTTTTGCAATTCCTTTCTTACTTAAATGAAAAAGTTTAAGTATTTAAATTTCCATCGTTAATTTTTTTTTTTGTGACGAGTTTTTTTTTTTTTTTCTTTGTGATTTTTTCTTCTTTTGCTGTAATCGTTTAAAATTCCATTTCTGCAGTCCATTTTACTCGATGCTCATAGGTTTTTAATTTATCACAAATAAAATCCAAAAAGTTTCAGAGAAAAAGAAAAGAAGAAAATCTCCCCACTTTTACCTCCCTTCACTTTCATCTCCTCTCCCGTTATCCTTCCTGGCGTAAAAGTTATATGGAAAGTTTCACAGGAATCTAGTTTTCGTAAAGCAAAAACAAAAATCCAGGCAAAAGCAAGACAAATTGTGATCATACAATTCGTCAAATAATCCTATCACCCCTACAAATTCCAAACAATCCACTGAAGTACAAATAATACATGGAGGGGGTGAGTGAAGAAGCGAAATCACACAAAGCAGAAGTCGAAATCAAGAAGTGCAATAGGAAATAGCCGCGTCTCCAACGACGAAGAAACAACTCTTTGAGAAAAAAAAAGAAAACACAGAAAGAGAAGAAAACCCTCTATAAACCAAATCTATATATCTTCCCTCTATAAACCAAAAAATTCTAAAAAAATCTTTTAAAAAAACCCGTCTTTATGGCTGCAATAAATTACTTTTCCACCCACTTCCTACACCGGTTACGTGGTGGATCTCGTGTATTACGCCCCACTGTCACAACCAAAGGGCTCTGAAGAGAAGAAAACAACTTAAAAATAGGGATGATTCTGTTTTCTCCCATTTCAAACCCACAGGGTGGTAGAAAGGGGAAAGGGGGGTGGGGTTGACTTCTTTCATGTCCTTCTCTTCAAGTTGGAGGAAGGTAAACCTGTTATTCCAAAGAGTTGCCTGTTTTTCTTTTACATTTCCGGTACTTCTCTTCTTTATATCTCCTCTCCCCGTTATTGTAATTTGGGGGAATACAGAAATACGGGGGCGTGGTTTTAAACAGTTTTCATTGGGGCAGACTGTTATTGACGTGTCGTCAAATGTAGCTAAATTCGGCGTGAAAAAATCGCATAACGTATTCCACTTGTAACGGTTCTCAAAAATGTTATTTGAGTTATACTGTCGATGTGCTTTTTTTCTTCTTCTTCCAAGATTTTTATTTCCATTTCCGCGTTTCGTCTTTCCTGATCTTACGAAATGAGATGTCAGAGAAATCTGTCAATTGCCCACCGAACTCACTTATGTGGAGCACTGGAGTCTGCCGAATGGAATTCATGAATGCACATTTGTTTCCGGGGATTTTTAAGGGTCCCAGGAACATATTTCTGGGAGAAAGACAGATGGGATCTTTTATTTAGTTCTAGGAACTTCAATTGTATTTTTTTTTTCTGCTTGACTTTTCGAGTTAGCTACGCCGTGATTGGCATTCGACTTGCATTCCATCGACATTCCTTTTTCGTTTTAAAGTCCTCTACATATGTCAGTAGATTCATTCTTTTGCAATTTTAAATAATTGCAATTTGACATTGCATTTGCTCGAATTCCACCAGGAAAACAAGGATTTAACCTGACGTCATTCAATATATATAAATATAAATTTATGTTTAGTGCAAGTGGATGATATGTTAAATCAATGTCATGATATATTTAAAAAAAAAAAACAATGTACAGTAGCAAATTATTTTTCTTGATGTATGCGCTTTCATCCTATTTTAAAAGCACTGATTAAAGCCAACTAATCTAAAATAGTAGTAGATCGACCATGTAGGTAGGTAGTATATCTATCAGTAACAGACAGTAGATCGGAGGTAATAAGTCAGGTAGTAAAGGTAAGTGGTAGATCTAGTAGCAAGAAAGTAGATCTATTAGTAACCTACGGTCATTTGTTGCATATTTTAGGTTAATTAGATCGGGACTTACTGTTTAACGTGTATTCCGAACCACTAACAAACATCTTTACTACAGTCAGGATTCGAACCTGAAGCACCGAAGTTCAGAGCGCTAGCCATTTGCCATCAGGCGGCTACTACTGAGATAAACGTATTTAAATATATTAGGTTTTAAATATTGCATAAATATTTAGGCCTTTTTATGTAAGTTTTGCAAATTTTTCCTACTTAATCAAATTTAGCACATTTGGTCCTTATCTCAAGAAGAAGATGATACCACGCATGCGTGAACAATGTGGGTTTACTATGTAAAGCACTATATTCTCCACGTAAAAAATTATTGAAATCGATGAGGAAAACAATGATCAAAATTAAATAATAAAAATTTTGCTTTTTATTTTAATAAGAACGAATACCAGTTGTTTAAATCAAATTCAAGAAAATAAATTTGCAGTCATTCCCTCATTTCAGAAACATTTACATTCATTTGTTTAAAGAAATACTTCAGCACACAAATGACATTTATTTTTTATACACCCATCTTTATCTCCGATATTTGTTTTTATACATATCATACGCATTGATCTATCTCTACATATTTGATTAAAGTTTTTTTTTAATGTCATGATATACAAATCGAAATAAACGAATGAGGGGAAAAACATTCTACACTCAAAGATTAAGTTCCGACACCAGACTGAACTGCCAAAACAGTTTTCTTTCTTATTACTTTCTTTTTTTTTTCCTATTCCGTTCTTATTTTAGGTATTGATACAAGAAACATATGTTTCTATTTGCATTAAAATTCTGATAACGAACAAGACAGATTTTTTCAATCGTGCTCTGATGGTTTATTTATTTCCCTAACACACACTCTCCCCTCAAAAGGTTTTATTTTACAACATGATTTGTTTTTCTATCCCCATCTCTTTTTCAGTGAATATCTTACGAGATAGGGTATCACTAGATATCCACCATTTTTTTTATTCAGGTAGGAAGAAGACTATTTGAGTTGAGTTGCTAAGACGCTTTCGATTAATGAAAGTAACCGTGTGGCTAAGAACTGTTCATTTTCAGACGATTTCGTTTTTATCGATTGCTTTCTTTTTTCTTGTCTCCGGGATGGATGGAAGGTCGTGTTGCAGAGAACATCCCCGGGAGGGGATAGTTTTTTATGATGATTGCCGATATTTACTACCGAGATGCAAACAGGAGGTTGCAAGAGAGGATGTACAAATACGCTGGAAGCAAGTCTGAGAAAAATTTGGTTGTCGTACAGGAAGGGTTGTGTTGTAAATGAGTTTTCCTCAGCTTTGCACAACCTGAGAATCCAGTTGGGAAATGCTGGGTGGAGAGGGCTTTAAATTTAAATACTTAAATGCCTTAAATTTAAGCATTTAAGTATTTAAATTTCATTAGTTCATTTTTATATTGTGATTTTTTTTCTTCTTTTGCTGTAAATTGTTTAAAATTCCATTTCTGCAGTTCATTCTACTTGATGTCAAAGGTTTTTATTTATTACAAATAAAACCTACAGAAGTTTAAGAGAGAAAGAAAAAAAAAAAAAAATCTCCCACTTTTATGTTCTTCCTTTCATTTCCTCTTTCCCGTTATCCTTCCTGGCTTACATTTTACGGAAAGTTTTTTCAGTAATCTAGTTTTCGTGAAGAAAACAAAATCCAGGAAAAGCAAGAAAAATTGTGATCCTACATTTCGTGGAATCATCCTCTCACCCCCCACCAATTCCAGACAGTCTACTGAAGTACAAATAATAAAGAGAGGGGTGGATGGAGGGGTGAGTGAAGAAGTGAAATCGCACAAGCAGAAGTCGAAATCAAGAAGTGCAATAGAAATAGCCGCGTCTCCAACCCCGAAGAAACAACTCTTTGAAAGAAAAAACAGAGAAAAGACAGAAAAAGAGAAGAATATTTCTTCATCTTCCCTCTGTAAAACAAATAAATCTTTTAAACCCATCTTTACGGCTGCAATAAATTTTCCACCCACTTTCCGGTTTGGTGGGTCCCGTGTGTTATGCCCCACTGTCACAACCAAAAGGGCTCTGAAGAGAAAAGACAACTTCAAAATAGTGATGATTCTGTTTTCTCCCATTTTAAACCTAGAGGGAGGTAGAAGGAGGGTTGACTTTTTCATGTCCTCCTCTCTTTCAAGGTGGAAGAACGCAAACTTTTTATTCCATAATGTTGCTTGATTTTCTTTTTTACATTCCCGGTACTTCTCTTCTTCTTCTTTTTGTATCTTCTCTCCACGTTATTGTAGTTGTGAACACAGAAATGCGGGGGCGTGGTTTTGTTAAACAGTTTTCATTGGGACCGACTGCTGTTGACGTGTCGTCAAATGTAGCTAAATTCGGCGTGAAAATCACATAACGTATTCCACTCTGTAACGGTTTCTCGAAAAATGTTATTTGAGTTATTACACTGTCGATGTGCTTTTCTTCTTCTCTACTTCTTCTAGGTTTTTTATTTCCCTTTCCGCGTTTCGTCTTTCCTGATCTCAAGAAATGAGATGTTAGAGAAATCTGTCAATTACCCACCGAACCCTCTTATTTGGAGCACTGAGTCTGTCTAATGGAATTCATGAATGCACATTTGTTTCCGGGGATTTTTAAGGGTAGGATAAACATATTTTCTGGGAGAGAGACAGATGGGATCTTTTATTTAGTTCTAGGAATTTGAATTCAAGGATGTATCTATGTATCTTCTTTCTTGCTTGACTTTTCGAGTCAGCAAAGCCGTGATTGGCATTCGGCTTGCATTCCATCGACATTCCTTTTTGTTCTAAAGTCACTGACATTCTTTAGACTTCATTCTTTTGCAATTTAAAATAATTGCAATTTCACATTGCATTTGCTTGAAGTTAACTGACACAACAATGAATATGTTGGCATCATTCAAACTATATAAATTATTATTTATGTCTAATACACGTAGATGATATGCTAAATTAATTCCATGATATATTTATAAAAACAATATAATGTAGTAAAATTCTATTTTTGTTGATGTAGCGCTGTGTACAAAAGTAAGACCACTTTTCAATTTAAAATTCGGACTTATGGAATTTCAATTTTTTTCTTTATTAGGTTGCTGGCACTGTCATTGACATGTGTGGAAATTAAATGTCAAAAATATTTATTAATGTTTGAGTTACGCTTGGTTTTGGGAGTCGCTATAACTGATTCCGTCGATTTTGAAATGTCCAAGATAGTTGAGCAAAGAATCTGCTTTAAATTTTGTTTGCGGAAACGTATAGAATGTTGCAGAAGGCATTCGGTGAATATTCCTATATCGGAAAGTAATGTTTAGAAGTTTTATAAGCAGTTCAAAGGAGGAAGATATCGCGTTGAAGGCGAATAGCCCTCCGGTCGACAATCACCCCTTCACCGACAAAGCTCACGTCCAAAAATTAAAGATTTGGTGCTTGCAAAATCATCATCAGTAATTCAGTTTCGGCGAAAAGTAAAAACAAAAATCTGGCAAAGCAAAAAAAAAATTGATCATACATTTCCGTGGATAATTCTCTCACCCCTCCACATCCATAGCATCCACTGAAGTACAAATAATACATGGAGGTGAGTGAAATGAAATCACAAGCAGAAGTCGAAATCAAGAAAAATGCAATAGGAAGTAGCCGAGTCTCCAAATCATGAAGAAACAACTCTTTTGAGAAAAAAAAAAGACAGAAAGGGAAAAATTTCTTCATCTTCCTTTATAAACCAAAAAAAAAAAAAAAATTTTTTTAGCAAATTATATGTTAATTACACCGGGACCTGCAGTTTAAATTTGTATTCCGAACCACTAACAAACATCCATACTACAGTCAGGATTCACACCTGAAGCACCGAAGGCAAGAGCACCGAAGGCAAGTTAAACGTATTTATATATATTAGCTTTATATTCCGCATGAATATTTTGCCTTTTATGAAAGTTTTGCAAATTTTTCCTACTTAATTAAATTTGTTAAACTTGTCTCTTATCTCAAGAAGACGGTAATACCAAGAACGCTTGAACAATGTGGGATTAATATGTAAACATAAAATTATCCATGTAAGAAATGATTGAAATCGATGAGGAAAAAAGGATCAAAATTAAATAGTAAAAATTTCGCTTTTTATTAAAATAAAAAGAATATACGTTTGTTT